>NTHP01001140.1:33053-51075 GCA_003416845.1 Oplegnathus fasciatus | reverse complement strand
CCCTACCCCTTTTACCTCTACCCCACATTACCCCTACACTCTCCACCCAACCTTCTTATACCTCCTCACACCTCCACCTCCCATCACCCGTCCACTAGTCATTTCTCCTTACTTCTCATTAAACTTAAAAAACTTCAGTAACGTCTTCTATCTGTCTGTCTGACTATAGAGTGAATAATAACAAATAATAATAAATAATAAATTAATACAACCGTTTGTAATTACACTCCAAGCATGGCTGTTATAAAGTACTTGTTATGCTGTTAGGAACAGGCCAGAGTGTAACTCTTGGGGCACCTTTAACATGATGTGGAGTAACAGAGGGGCATCTAGCCGACCATCAGAGGCTCCAAACAATCAAATGTGAAATTCTCTGTTCAAGTTGGATTTAAATTATCATAATATGAATATTCATGAAAGCAAATAAACTCATGTTTCATTTGCAAATCCATATTGCTTGAACAGTGAAGAAACTGTAGCCCTTTCAATTCAGTCTCCTGCAAATTTTAACAGTGTAGCACTACAGTGGGGCTACAACTCTTCCTGATCACAATAATCTGTAACATACTAGTACACCACATACCACTACTTCTACTGCGTCTGCTAATAGTGGTATCACTACTGCTGCACATACTATTACTATTAGTTTGATTTCTATTACCTATGTAGCTTAACATATCATCAAATAAATCATAATCTACATCAAATCATTTCTCAACAAAAACAGAGTTAAAGACTAACATGAGTAATAATAAACTCAGTAAAAACATTCAGTGGTGAGGACTGTACCAGCGCCTTCAAGGGCAAGGTGGCACCGCTCGAAAAGCTCCAGAAGAACCCCAAATTTCAAAAGGCTTTCAGGTGGCTGGATGCATTTTTAGATAATTTGACATGTTATGTATATTGAGTAGAATGCAAGATTTGGAAAGAGCAGAACAGTAAAGCACGTGAGACATCAGTTAGCCTGGTCAGGAGTAAGATGCTCAAAAAGATTGTGGGAGAAGACGAGACCCTCCGCAGTAAGTCGAGAGTGGATTTTGTTCGCCTGCCCTCTGCCAAGACTCACTCATCCCCCACATCCAGCGGGTGAAATACAGTGGCCTGTTACAAGCGGGCAGCTGAGCCGATCTTTTGGAGGCCTAAATCATTGACGAGGGTCAGGGGTGGGAGGAGAAAGAGGGAGGGATTTTGGAGCCTGTCTGGTCTTGTGGACCAATTCTGCCCCCATCTCTCATTGACCTGTTGGCTGCTGGTGTTAGTGATGATGATGGGGGAGGAGAGGATGAGGTGGAGATTGATGATGAGATGACGACGATGATGATCGGTGAAACAGGGTTTTGATGACTTTTGCTTTCATTTAGCTAGTATTATCAGATTGCCTTCTATGTCAGTTAGAGTGATTGCCATCCATTTAATAACCTTGCAATTGATTTAAGAGAATAAACTAGTTTCATTTGGCTATTGCAGGAAACTATTGCGAAACACAATAGCAAAGGTTATATTGTTGTGAGCCTAAAATTTGTTATTTGCCAGTTTTTCACCAATAAAGAGTGGTTGTACCATGTCAGTGACCTTTCCATTTGATTCCTGCCATCAAAACTATATGAAAAAGTGGGTTCATTTGTCTTTGTATGTTGTCTGGTTCAGGAGTTATGGAAATGGACGTTTTTCTTCGCTCATGGACATCAATTAAAGATGGCTGCCAAACGAACCCCATGGCCCATTCGTTGACCTTGGCAACATCACAAATTCTTAACTAAACACCATTAGGGTCCTAAAAACACAGGTTACAAAAACACGCCATGTGAGTACATGGGACCTATTTTTCCTGCTAGACTATAACGTACTCCTGCTGCGGCAGAGCCAGAAGCTGCTGCTGACGGTGGACCTGATGAAGCAGCTGTGTGTACTGAAGGAACCACACCAGCTGTCAGTCTCACACGGGTCTGGCTTCAACATCCCATCCTGAACTCCGTCATATCACTGGGAACATCAGTAATCCTCCGGTCTAAAATGAGCTCCGCACACGACCGTGATTTTCGTTACAGATGCAGCAGTAAAGTCCCGTCTGCACAACACGCAGCCAGACACGAGAGCTAGTGCCGCTCCTTTTCCTGAAAACTGTGGACTGGATGTTATGACAGGCTGGAGTCTGTACAACCTGTACAAACATAATAATTCACCATGCAACGTAAAACTACCAGAAAAAGAGAGACTCACTAAGTTATAACTGCTCAGACTCACCACCACCGGCTACCGCAGGTTGAGCTGGGGCAGAGTCCAGGGCAATGACTCCCTTTTGTTACGTAATATGACGCGAGGTTGAAAAAAAGCGTTATTAGGAGCACTGCTCAAAACAGCTACTTTTTCCTCTGAATTTTTGCCCAAATGTCTTTTAAAATATATAAAATCCTGCATTAACTTTTCATATAGTCATTTTCAGGAAAGGTTAAGTATAAATTTAGTAAAAAATTCAACCTGCAAGTTGCTCTTTAATATGTGTCACCTCCAAAGTTGAAACGAAGCCTATGGCCTTGCTTCTTTAAATGTTCAAATGGGCACCTGACTACTGTTTTAAAGTTATAATCTCAAAGATTTTCATTTCATTGTCTTTTGCGGCACCTATGGCGATAATCGGTAATTGCAGGTGTGTTTTTGGACCTCACCTCAGTTTCAGCTTCAAGTTTCATCGTCTGTAGTCATCTATCTTTTTTTTGTTTGTTCGGCCATAGCAACCGTTTACTCGCAATGCTAGCGGAGAATGGGAAAAACAGTACGGCGCTTCACACACAGGTAAGTTGAAGAGTGAGTCTGTTGCGTTAAAAGCCTTGTTAAAAGCCTAACTGCGCTGCTTGTGAGTTTTCTGAGAAAGTCGCTCCCGGCACCCGGGTCGTAATACAGCAAATGCAAGGGCTTTCATCAGTGGGCCATAGTCTCAGTCACCATTGTGTTGCATCCATGGATGTATTATATTATCTTGATACCGGATCCCAAGATGGCGCCTATTCAATCCAATAGAATTGCTCGCCTGGCGCATCTGCCAAAAAAGTTTCTAGCTTCCGGGTTTACTTCTGGGGTATGCGGCCCACTGAATGTGCGCTGTAGTGTTACTCCCATCGTGCCTCTGGCCCAGCCCGTCTATGAGAACGCATGAAGCCACAGCAGTGACGTCAGTCAGAAAAAAAGGACTTTTCTGGGCTTTGGAAAAGTTTTACAAACATTAAACCTCCATGGCTTAAAAATATACAGTACAAAGAGTAATAATTGACCATGTTTATAGCTGGAGGTGTCCTGTCAACAGTTTTACAGATGTCTCTTTTACAATGGTGGTCTATGGAGAAAATGCTTTTTGGGCTGCAGGGGATTTTCCATTGCAATACCACGAGTGGCCACTGGAAAAAATTGGAAGCAAGGCTGAGCCGCGGCCCAAGTCCAGTTCTTATAATACATTCATGGTTGCATCATTCGGCGATAGATAGTGATTTAACAGACATTTATTTTAATGAAAATCTTCGAGATTATATCTTTAAGACAAATATAAAAAATTGCGAACCTATCCTTTAATACAAAAGGGAAACTGATTGATATGTTACTGCAGCCCGTACCACACAGAGCATCAACATGCACACATGTTCCCTCCATGCAGTTTGGCGGGTCGGGGTCGCTGTGACGCAGGACGTCGTTAGCGTCACGGTGAAGTGGGCGGGGCTTGGAGGGCAGCAGGAGGCCGGTGTTAGCAGCAGCGGTCAGAGCCGAGCTGAGCCGCGGGAGAACTGTCGCTGTTCAGGGCTGAGTAGCGACTGAAACTTCACTGCCAAGATGTCCGACGACGAGCAAGAGCAGACCATAGCCGAGGACCTGGTGGTCACCAAGTACAAGATGGGTGGTGACATCGCCAACCGTAAGTAAATTTAAACGAGTAGCCGTTGGTGCCTGGATGAGAGGACCCGCTCTGCTCGGCCTGTCGTTCAGCCAGCTAACGTTAGTTTCCCCGCAGCAGCAGCAGCAGCAGCAGCAGCCATGTGGTTTATATGCGAGGCACACATATGCTATCCTAGCTGGCTAGTTGGCTAGCAGGTGCAGCTGGCTCAGTTCTAGCTAATGCTAGCGCCTCTGTTACTGCTGCTCAACGTTAGGCTTTACTGGAGGCAGCTGTCGGTCTGTTTAACTAATGTGGGATGCTAACTAACCAGTTAGCGCAGCCTGTTGCCCAGTACAGTCAGCTAGACGTGTTGAGCAAACGTTAAAAGATAAGCAGGCAGCCGCAGATATGAAGCCACTTTCACGATAGTTGGCTGCATGATCACGGCTGTTTTCCTCACATCACCAGGCTGAACTCTTCGTCTTAGTTTCTCCTTAACTTTTAATGCTTTAGTTATCGATTTAAGTGGTTGATATGTCTATTATAGGAATAATATGAGGACTACAGCTTGCATGTTACGTTGTTCAGATGACATTATTTTTGACACAGTTGTTTTACCTTTTTTGGTTATTTGTCCATATTTGAAAATACTTAGTCATTCACTGCATATGAAGGATGACTCATTTGTTTGAAATTAGGAGTGGGAGATATGGATACCATCCTCTGTCACACTCTATGTAATATTATGCCACAACATCAGTGTGTATTGTTATACAATGTATTTTTAGGAACTGTTTTGAGATACAATAACCAGACAGTAATATTAGTTTATAGCAAATCCAGCACATTAAATACTTAAGTCAAGATATGTCATCATATTGATGCCAAAATCATATAAACATCTAGTATTACAAAGCAGTTCTTTATATATTAAAGAAGGCAGTATAAGCAGAAAATCGTCCTGCGGTATACATAATCATATCACCCATCCCTATTTAAAATCTTACTGTACTTTGCACACCATCACCTAGAGCTGAGCGATATCGACAAAATCAAGTAATCACAGTATTTTTGAGTGAATTCTCTGACATCTGCTGATGTTCAAAAGGGGGTTGGTTAATGTGGTCTCGGAAAAGAAATCATTAGTCATGTGTAGGCATTCAGTGTTCATTTCCCTCAGTTTTAACAGTCAACTAACTGTAATGCCATCGTTTAAAGCAGAGGTTTTCAAAGCGTAATATATATATTAGTTATTACATTAGTTAACAAAAGGCGATCACATAGAATAGCTGTGTATGATTTGGTTAAAGACAGAGTTCAGAGATACAGTAGTTTTGGGGAGTTTTACTGTTTTTCCCACTTTCCCAGAGTCAGAAACTAATAAACGCCTTCGGACAGACCTTTTTTATGTATTTGGTGTAGTCCGAAGTTATTTCAAACAGTAATATTAGCCTATCTTGGCTCAATTGTTGAGTGTCTGTGGGATCAAATAACATAATCATGATCCCACAGGCATCCAGGAATTGAGCGAAACTAAGCAAGTAAACTAAAGGGGGGTGAGGGGGCACCTTTTTCCAAGCAATCTCTTATATCTGGTGTTGTATCACAGTATCAACACTACATTAATGTGTCTACCTGCTCTACTTGCTGTTTGTCTCACTTAGAGGCTCTTCGTCTGGTTGTGGAAACAGCCAAGCCCGGGGTGTCCGTGCTCAGCCTCTGTGAGAAGGGGGACGCCTACATCATGGCTGAGACCGGAAAGGTCTTCAAGAAGGAAAAGGAAATGAAGAAAGGTGAGGCGAAGATAACGCTAGTGAGACTGTTGTTATGCAGGTGAACTGAGATGGACCCATCAAGAAGAGTCTAGATGCAGTCATGCAAAGTCCACACAGCCTTGATTAGCTTTAATAACAGCAGGGATTTTAAAACGACTAATGTGGTGGCAGAGTATGACAGTGCAAGTTTTTTGGGTGATCCAAGTGTCACTGCCTCCATCCTTGTTGAGTGTTCTTGCTAAACTTGTGGATGATTTCCAAATGAAGACTTGGTGGTTCTCTTTTCCCTCTTCTAGGCATTGCCTTTCCCACCAGCGTCTCAGTCAATAACTGTGTTTGCCACTTCTCTCCCCTGAAGAGTGACCCTGACTACACACTTAAAGATGGGGATCTGGTCAAAATGTAGGCACCACGCTCTGCAGTAATGTCACCCCCTCGTCTCCCCCGTGTGTCTTGAGTCTCCCAGTGTGTTGTCCTCCCTTCTTTCCATGTGATATCTTGGCTTGTATGTGAGGATTTTTTGGCTTTGCTGTTGACTGTCTGCTTCATCAGTAAGGTCTTGTCTTCCTGTCTGTCCTGTGTGGCAAACGACAAGTAAGGTTGAACATTTTTAGAACAGGTTTTTTTTCGAGTGATATGTAGGGTTTTAGCTTTGATGGCCATCCATCTGCTAAATCCAATTTATCACATTTTTTCTAATGCAATGTTGTGCTCTGAAAAAGGAAGTCAGCTCATCTTAGTTGTTGTGTTGCCACGTATGTCTTTGTCCTCTGTAATGTTGTTTGTGCTACATGTAGATTTGCAGTGTTTTAAAGATGTTTGTTCATGGTGATGTGGTTAAACACACACACACACACACACACAAGGTTTGTATTTTCACTTTTCTCACACTCCTAGCCTAACACTGTGGCTGGGCATGTCTGTTCAATTTATTACAGTCTGTAGCACTGCTCCCTTGAATTCACAATAAGTCCTTCACTGTATTCCAGCTGATGTACAGCCAAAAAGAATTTCATTCTTCAGTTTAATGGCCATAACAGATTAAATTGTTTTATTTTTGTCTGACCTTATTGGTTATTGTTTAGTCTTTATTAGTCTCATTTTCCAAAGTGGAGGATAGTTGACATTTTGTCCTTCCTGAGTTGATTTGATTGATTGGTTCCTGTATCGACATTAGTAATCTCGACAGCTGGGTGGCAGTTAAACTTACAATGAATTTGACACATGATCAATTAAATTTGTTTTCTTCATACTCTCATCTCTTTCATCTCTTCTTTTCCTCTTACTTTGTGTAGAGATCTAGGGGTGCATGTCGACGGCTTCATTGCCAATGTTGCTCACAGCTTTGTGGTGGGAGCCAGTAAGGTGAGGGTCTTGTTTTAAAAACACTGCTTTAGTCCCAGTTTTGTGTCCTTTCGTTGGATTACTCCTTTAAGTCCTCTTCTCACTGTGTCTTATTTCTGCAGGAGAACCCCATCACAGGACGGAAAGCTGATGTAATCAAAGCGGCCCATCTGTGTGCAGAAGCAGCTCTTCGCCTTGTTAAACCTGGTAACCAGGTACATGTAACCACTTCCTCATAGTCTTCTCCATATCAGACATGATAATGAGTTACCTTCTCTACGGTGTCAGGCTCTGAAAAATGAAAATATGTAAATGGGCCTTATTCTGAAGAGTTAAAACTCATGTGACATGTGAAATATGTGTCTTTGAGTCTTCTCTCTGACAGTTCACTGCAGATCCTCCAATAGTCTTCCTCTGCTGCTCTTCCCTCCTCCCTGCATCCACCAGATTAAAAATAATAGATCTCATTATTGACCGTGGTTTGAATACAACCCATTGGTCAGTTAGTGCAAAACTGTATTTTGCACATGAAAGTAATGCATTCTTCTCCATCTCTCAGAACACTCAAGTGACAGAAGCCTGGAACAAGATCGCTCAGTCGTTCAAATGCTCACCAATCGAAGGTGAGTGTCGTATTAAAAGTTTGTGCCCCTCAGTGTATCGTGTCATGGAAAAAGCATTCAGGGCAACCGAGTGTTCACATTCTTGAATCTCTTCAGATTTGTTCCCCTGATAGGAAGATGATGACTGTTACGGATTCATTCATTCAAGTGCATGTTTTCATGGAAAGTGTTCAGTTTTCATGTTTTAATATTAGTTTTTCTGCCTGGCTCTGTGTTTTGGAAGGTATGCTGTCTCATCAGCTAAAGCAACATGTGATAGATGGAGAGAAGACCATCATTCAGAACCCGTCAGACCAACAAAGGTACGTTTAGTCACTTTTTACACATAAGAGGAAAGGAGGGCAGTCTGAAGTGTGTTTTGAATGATGGTAAACCACCAAGACCTGGTTCAACTGTAGTTAAACTGGAGTCTCACCCACAGAGTGTAGAGGAGGGATAATGCTTGTATGTATTGACAAGTCGTTTCCGTCCTATCAATCAATATTATATTTCAAATCTTGCCCAACACTGCTTGTCTCTTCATTCAGATGCACTAGTTTTTTTTTCAATATAAAAGTTGAAGCTTTCTTTATTTCCCTGTAATCTTCTTTCAATTTACCATGAGCCCATAAGCGCAAAAGAATTTATTTCCAATCATCTGACCAATTTGACCCGTGATGTCTTAATGTTTGGCATTGTTTTGAACAAGAAAAATGTTGGAATGTCACACAGTTGGTTACTGTCCATAAAAAAAAACAGTTTATAGCTGTTTTGAGAAAGCCACATTACTATTTTTTTTTTTATTCTTGTATGTAATCATAATGACTTCAAACTTGACCACACTAAGGGTCGGTCGCCCAAATCCCAAAAAGGCATATTTCCCATTTATCCCTATGTGACCAGACGGCAAGTGTCAGTTTGATGTGGTCTCTGCCTGAGACCACAACCTCAAAACAATGGAAATTTATGGAATTTGGTTTGTGGTGCTGAAACCACCCAACCACAATTATAATTTGGAAGAACTAAACAGTAAATTGTCTTTAGTGGAATACTGTAGTTCTTAAAACTATTCAGAGAGATCTGTGGATTATCCTGATTAACTGATGTACCATAACTACCTTTAGTTTCTGTATCTGCTTTATATGTTGCTCCTCTTTTTTACCGGCTGTTGTTGACACTCGTTTTCAGGAAGGACCATGAGAAGGCAGAGTTTGAGGTACATGAAGTCTATGCTGTGGACGTCTTGATCAGCACTGGAGAAGGGAAGGTCGGTGTCCTCTCTTGCCTTTCTTTGTTCATTACCCACAGCTGCCGAAAAAAGTTACGCTTCTGCTGTAGCTGATAAACACTTAAGTGTACAGAACGGACATTTATTGTTTTTACTTTCTGTCATTTCCAATTAGGCCAGAGATGGAGGTCTGAGGACCACCATTTATAAGAGGGACCCCAGTAAGCAGTACGGCCTGAAGATGAAAACTTCCCGTACGTTCTTCAGCGAAGTGGAACGACGCTTTGATGCCATGCCCTTTACTCTCAGGTATGAACACACTTTACATGTAGTTACTAATATACATAGTCCACCACCTGCGGAAATTTTAAATGGCTTGACAGCAAGTTGAATATTAATATACTTACTTAATACCACCATCCATTCTCCATCAGGGCATTTGAGGATGAGGCCAAAGCCCGTCTGGGTGTGGTGGAGTGTGCCAAACATGAGTTGCTACAGCCCTTCAGTGTGCTACATGAGAAAGAGGGTGAGTGTTTACCTCCCCCTTTTATCATGTTTTTTTTTTTCTTCTCAACAGCTTTCACTTTTTATTTACCGCCCCCGTCCTTCTGTGTCTTTGTTCTCAGGAGAGTGTGTAGCTCAGTTCAAGTTCACAGTGCTGCTGATGGCCAACGGGCCGCACAGAATCACCAACGGACCCTTCGATCCAGAGCTCTACAAGTCAGAGCATGAAGTTCAGGATCCAGAGCTAAAGGTCAGATTGTGAATTCACTTTAGTCACGTCGAGCTCCTTCGTCACACAGAAACTGGCTGCATTAAACATCTTATTCACTCTGTACTGAAACATCTCTCCTCTTCCCCAGACTTTACTACAGAGCTCTGCAAGCCGTAAAACACAGAAGAAAAAGAAAAAGAAGGTAAATTATTCTAACAATGAAAGTGGGAGTGACCCACAGCTCACTGGGCTCATGTCTCCTTGTCTTTTGTGTCACCTCCCAGCTGCAGAGAATACGTATTTGGTTTATATATATTATTATATTTTACAGTACATATTTACTGATCTGTACCTCCCTTTTCACATCCTACAGGCCTCAAAGACAGCAGAAAATGCAACTGGACAGCCAACTGAGGACACGGAAGCTGTAGAATAAATACTGCCTTTCCGCACATGCAAGACCCCAAAGAGAAGCAAGAGAAAACATGACAAATTGCCCCAAACCCCTCTTCCCATTTTACATCTAATACAGTTGATTCACAGATTAAAACTGATGAATTCGTAAGAACTTTGAAATGCTTAACCCTTTACTGCAGTAATTGAAAGTACCGTGGAAAGAGTGTTGCTTTTTCTTCCCTCACTTGAGTAGGAAATAAAGAACATTTGCAAAATAGTTTTACATCTTTGAAAATACTTGTTGCCAAATGGTACGTGTGCGACTGGTGCCTGTTTTTTAAAATGTAAAAAATCTTTTGGTCCTCTTCATGCTTGTGTTGTTTGCAGCTGAAAATTTTCTTTGAAGTAAAAGTGAAGCTTACAGTGGGCATTAAAGGGAGGGGATCAGTCTGTATTCTTGACATCCAACTGCAGGTGAAGGATTATTGGATGATGCCAACAGAAACTTGGATCATTTTCTCAGTATTCGTCTCTCTAAGGCATCATGTATCTTCGGCCATCATGGATTCTCCTGTTTGAATGGTTCGACTTAATTGTCACACGTCGTTCCCCTTTGGCAACAAAGTTATAACAAGTTATCTGAACTTGTTTATATGTAAACAAAAAAATATAGTAAAAAGAAATACTCAGATATCTTATTGGAAGGTTTATGAGCACTTTGTCACCTTTTAAGTTTGAGAATCACAAGCGTTGATGAGTTCAGTCATCCAGTGCAACATGAAACAACTGAGACCTTTTCAGCATTTAAAAACATCTCATTAACGTTTTTTTCTTAACTACACCATGCAGTAAAGGGTTAAATTAAAAATGTGTCTCACTCATGAAATGACAAACTAAAAAATGTAACACAATTGACAGTAATTACAGGGATTGTAATATAATGGATGGTATTTGTGTCAGAGTTAATGTAGAGAGGGTTTATGGTTACTCTTCCATCATCAAGGCCTGACCACATTTTTGGCTGAAACTACAATGTTTTAACCACACTAGATTTTTTTTTTTAAGCAATAACCTGAGCAGAAGACTGGAATATTTTAAGTAAGCAAAAAACACAGTTGTAATCAGCTTGACTTTTGGGAACAAAACTGCCACATTTACTGCCATTCCTCTTGAATTGTATGAAAAGATAGAAACCTCTATGCTCCACTTTTGAAAAACTTTTCTATTAGTGACACCTGTTACTTGCTTTACTACGTCATTAGTCTCGTGAAGCATGAAAAGGGTTTTATGGGGGTCTTCAGTTGGACCATTAAAAGATCATTTCAGGTCTGAGTTTCATTTCCAAGTCTCGGACAGTGTTGGGTCAGATTTGTCAACAGTTGAATATGTTGAGAAAAGTAAAATCCTGCTTTGTAGCTCAATCAGTGGGCAATGGAACTTTACATCTAATGAAATAAAAACATTTTCATACATTTCTGTTTGTTTTCTCTGAAGGTTTTTGTCAGAGTTCAGTATTGGAAATGTTTGCAATTAAATATCATGAATGCCTGCCTGATTCAGTCCAAGCAGTGAGCAGTTTTAAGTTGGTGGTGTCAGTGCTGTTGAAGAAAATGAGATACAGCTTCAGTAGGATTGGCCGATATATACAGTGGTTTAAATTTGTCAACCATTAGAGACCCTAGCCCTTTAATATCTCTGGGTGTATTAGGCCATAGTGGGCAACGTTGGAAATCAACAACCACAACTTCTTCATGGCAACATTAGATGTATGAGTTTTGAATCAGTGTAATGAAATAACTTGTTTTTGTGGGTATTTAATTTGCTGAATTTAACAAAAACTGACATTCCTGCCTGGTATTTGATTTTTCTATGACTTCATTATATGATAGCAGGGCACAAAATGAGCACCATTTACCAACCAAATGCTGGTAAAATATGCAATTAGCTGGTAGATTTGCTTCACTCACCAACCAAAAAACAATGGTAATCTATTGAGTGGCTGGTAAATTTGAACATTGACTAGCCATTTGCAGGTGGACAGAAAAGTTAATTTTGCACCTTTTATGATAGATGTTGATAACACAATATTATCACAATATTAAATTACATATTCTTTGATAGAGGATTTTGTGCACAAATCTATCTTTAGGTTAAAGAAGTTATTTTGATTTTTGACCCCAAAAAATCTCAAAGTCAATTTGGTAACTGTACTTGAGCTTTTGACCATACCACACAATCCTCATCAGCAGATTACGGTTCCTCAACTGCCTTCATATGCTGATGAGGACTATGTGATGGGTTGAAAGCTCCAGATAAGCTACTAAATCAGAATCAGAATCAGATTCATTGCCAATAAGGTTTTCACATACAAGGAATTTGTCTTGGTATGTTGGTGCATAACAGTAAACGTAGTAAGTAGAAAAATATAAGAAAGGGTGAAAGCATGTACTGCAAGTCAGAAGCATAAATTAAATGTCAAATAGACAATAAAATATCAAAAATATTATAAAATAAAGATAAAGACAATATGACTGTTATTTAAATGAGAGAACTGTACAGATTTGTATTAAGTAGTATTAAGTTTAAAGAGCAAATGGACCTTGAGGTGAGATTGTGTTGTCAGCTGCTAGTTCCAGTATCAAGAATGAACTTTGTCTGTTATAAAGTGATATTAAACTTGATTTGCATGTTATGATTTGGACATAAAATGTTGTTTCCCTAGCAGTAGTGAGTAGATTAAATGCTTTATGTAGGCTAATTAATAATATTTTTTAATTGTTTTAAGTTAATTCAGGGATAAAAGAATAGTTTTCTTTAAAAGTTCCTAAAACTGGGCTCAGTTTTTGTATACCTTTATTATATTACATTAAACTGAGGAGTCATATCTACATAAAATTACCTTTGAGCAGAGGAGATGCAGAGCAGGCCATTTAAACTACATTTCCCAACGAGCCAAGAAACCACAGTTGGCGCTTGAACATGACGTCACCGCCCGTATAAATACCGCCCTCTTTCTTCGTCACATCCTCTTTCCGTTGCTCTTCTCTCTTCGAGGTACGATTAACCGCTTCTCCGCTAACTGAATCCAAACTAATCATTAAGATTTACCAATCATCCGCAGTCACTAATCAATTTATTTGTTTCATTTTCACAGAAACTTCTCCACACGATGAGAGCCAAGGTGAGTTATCCAGCCAGTCTTGGTATTTTACTGTTTTATGTCCTCTTCCTGTCCAATCAATGCTGCTAGCTAGCATCTGAACAGCGCCCAGTGTGCAGCTTTACATTGTCTAGCTTAAAAGGTTCCTCTGTCCTCCATGTGTCTCCTCTGTAGTCATTCCAACAATGCTCATTGCTTAAACTTAAACTGTTAACAGTATAAACTGAATAATGTAAATGCTGTTGCTACAGGGAGGCCCGCATTGGTGCACGCTGCAGTGTTAGCATTAGTAAACCTCTGATTTGAGGTAGCTAACGTTCTTAAACAAAGGTCCAGTTCTGTTCTAACATTACTGTTTAATGTCTTCAGTACCTGTGTAGTTTGCAGCACGGAGTCCTAACAGTAGTTTCTCTGCATCATAGTGCTCATGCTGTCACAGTCAATGGGTGGGAGGGCACACATGGCACACTGTACTGCACTCACTGTACTAATAAATATCACTCTTGTCTTTTAGTGGAGGAAGAAGCGTATGCGCAGGTAAGCAACAATGATACACTTTATATACATGTTCTTAGTTCAGACAGTCCTTGATACATGTATTGTTAAACTGTCACATTAGAGCTGCAACAGTTAGTTGTTTAATCAATTAATTGATCAACAGAAAACTAATCCAAAATTTTCTAAAAATGTGGTTGTTCCAGGTGTGAAAGTGTGCCACTTTTCTTGGTCTTGCATTACAATGAATGTTTTTGGGATTTGGCTATTGGTCTGACAAACTAAGACATTTGATGAGGTCATCGCATATTATAATGGGTGTCATGTTTTTTCTATTATACACCAAACGATTAGTCAATTGAGAAAATAATTAGCAGGTAATAAGAAAATAATTGTTAGATGCAGCTCTAGTGTGCATGTTAAACATGAAAATCATTTAAAGACTTCAATGGTGGTGTCTGACAGAACTACCTTGGGTTGTTTGTAATCTGTCTCCATGTGTTTAATCATATTGTACTAAAAACATCAATATACTGCATCTGATTCAACACTAGCACTTGATTGTCTCTAATGTCTCGTGGAATTGTGCTATCCCCAATAGATTTTTTTCTTATTGAAACATTGCCTTCATGTTTACTACAAGTATCAGCAGTGTTGTGCGCATTTGAACATAATGAGTCTGCAGTCTAGTGATGCGTATAACTTTTGATACCACTTTGGAAATTGAAACACACGATTTAAAGCGTGTTTTAAATAAATGTTCACCCATAGTTGACTAGTCAAGTCTGTCTCGTACTGAAGGCAGGACAGGAGCCTAGTCCACTAGTATGCACATGGCCTCAGACATGTTAATTGATCTAAATACTTGCACCTGTCCATGTGGACATCAGTTACAACTTTATAGGTAGAATAATGGCTCTAAGTCTAACAACCCTTGAGTTGAAAAAGCTGATTCCCTTGTAAATTATCATAGCCACTTGTTTCCTCAACACGTATTTCCTCAACCAGTCATGACTTTCAAGGAGAATCTGTTTTGACAATTTGTATTCAAGCAGTCAAACTTTGTAGACCACTTACAGTCAATGCCACGCCAAATACTAAAGTTGCATTTAAAGGTAAAATCTGAGATAGTAAATTGTCACAAAAGCTCTAAAATGTGTATTGGCAACATGGCAACAGTTGCTGTGGTTGGCCGATGTCATGGCCAAGTGAAGTCTTGAGCTGCGAGCCTAAAGTCTGGTTTAGGGCTCTCTAAGACAGTACTGCACCAAGACAGGTGTTGACCCTGATTGTAGATGTTAATACCCTGCGTTCCTCTCACAACCTTGTGTCTCATTTGATTTTTATTAATTGCCTGTTCAATTGTTATCAGGTCACAGCTCAAGGATTGATACCAACATGTGAAACAAGCCATTAAAAGTGATTTGTGGGGTTTCTCATCAGTCAGATATTTGCACTATTAAATGGGCATTGAGCAGCAAACTTGTCTGTTTTCCTGACTGCTGCTGTTTTTTCCAACAGGCTGAAGCGTAAAAGGAGAAAGATGAGGCAGAGGTCAAAGTAAGCCCTCATCCCCCGCCAGCTGTGATCCCG
This sequence comes from Oplegnathus fasciatus, assembly GCA_003416845.1. NCBI lineage: Eukaryota > Metazoa > Chordata > Actinopteri > Centrarchiformes > Oplegnathidae > Oplegnathus > Oplegnathus fasciatus. The sequence continues at coordinate 35,902 of NTHP01001140.1, read as the reverse complement.
TCTGAGCCGCTCCAGATGACTGACGCATCTGGCTGAAGTGGAGCCTCCCATCGGTGGAACAAAGGCCTAAACCCTGATTTCAGATGACGGCGCGTCTCATGGAGCCAACTGTGAATGTCTGACTGGAAGATGGCAAAGACGCTGGACAGATCTCTCGACATCAGAACTACAGCTGCTTTGTTCATGGACCATAATACGTGTTTACCAACAACTGTCATGTGGTGTACAATAAATGAACACTGTTAAAAGTTTACCACAAGTTTCAGCCTCTTGATTCATTTAGGCGACTAATGCTACAGGATTAGTCTGTGGGGGGGTCTTGTATATTTACTTGAATGAGCTAAATGCACCGTATGGAGGGAGCTATCTGTTAGCCGTGTGGCCATGGCTCTGGTTTTCTGACTAGTATCAGTTAAGTAACTTGGGTGTCCAATCGCTTCAGGTGTATGAAGCTAATGTGAAGTGTAAATGGACTATACAGGGTATGTAAAATTACTCAGTACCAAGCATTTGGAGGGTTCTTTGGACCAAAGGCAGCCATTGACTGTGAAAGATTTGCTACCAAATACGGAGTATAAAAGTTAAGTTATCCAATGACCTTTGGTCCTCTAAGATTAGTGACACTAAATGTATAAAGGGCAGATCTTCTAACATAAGTATGTGAAAACTCTCAAAGCTGATAGTCGGCGCTTACATTTGAATTCCAATGTGAGTACGGAGTCAGCACAATAGTCTCCCTGTACTGAGATGCTACAGTGCGTATTCATGTGGCACTGGATGAATGTTAATGGTCATAAGTTTAAACAGCCTTGATTAAATTAATAATTTCCTCATCAGAGGATCATCCAGGAGAAAATAAAGTTTCTCAGGTGTGGGATCGGTTTTTGCTCTGAAGCAGATTTCAGCACCACATCATTACTGGACAGCACAGTGTTACATCAGTAACCTTGTTGCTCTACAAAACAGATGCACTTCTGATGTTACAGGTGTTGTCGCAAGTCACAGACAAATTCTGCTAAATCGTTCAGGATGCAGAGAAACCTCAACCTTCCCTCACACTAAAGCTGAGAACAGACTAATCATGCACAGGCACAAAGACTGTCTGGAGAAACGATTGACTCCTACACAAACATTTTTAAAGCCACAGAATCTCTCTGTATTTTGACAACAACCTTCTTATCACTGCCCACCAGTGATATAAAATTATCCCTGAGATAAAAGGGGGCACATTCAAGCTGAAACTGGGTCCTTCTGGGCCAGTCTGGTGAAATTTTGGTTGCAACTGCGGATTGCTAAAGCCAGACCAAAGAGCATTTGCTGACATTTTACCATCTTTCATCAACAGGTTATATTGCTGTATTTCTGCTTGAGCTGGATGTGGTTCTGGTGCATAAGTGCTGTTGTATGTTGGTTGAAGTGAAGCAAGTTTTAACTACTTTATATACAATCAGGTGGTTTAGTCCAGCAGTTCCCAACCTACTGTAGGGGTCGGGCCCCTCCAAAGGCTCACAATATAAATCTGAGGGGTCGTGAGATGATTAATTAGGTGGGGAGGAAAAAAAAAACCCCAATTCTTCCACACAAAATTTGTATTACTTTTTTAGACTTTTCTCTAATCTTTGCTTTTTGTAAAACTTTTGGCCTCAAACAGTTATTTAAATGAGAATCTGAGAAGGTTGGAAGGGGAAATCTTTCTTTGGTGGAACTAATAACAACACATAAACATCTGAACCCAACCAGACACTGCTCTTGTATAAAAAGGTCACGAGCCAGAAAGATTGGAAACCACTGGTTTAATCTTTCAGCTTTATATATGAAATATATAAATGTAGTGGAGTAGATTAATAATACAGAATAGAATCAACAAATAAATTATGATGTATTATTATAGGTTATAGGTTCCAAGGGGAAAATTCACAAGCGACCCAGCAGTATATAAAGTAATTAAAATTAGCTCCACATTTACCAGCTGCAACATTAAAGTGATGCTTACACATGAATGCATCAATAAATATAGTCGAATAATATAATGTACATTATTCTGAAATGGGTCATTCTCCATAATGAGCACTTTTACTGTTGATACTTTTGGTGTATTTTGATGGTAATCCTTTTGTACTTTTACGTAAGTAAAATCTTGAATGTTTCAACACTCTGATATCACTACTGTACTGTTTGATCTGCATAATTTGATTTATTTCTAGCCGTGACCCGTCGCCAGGGGGCGCTCGGGGTCCGTCTTAATGTTGCACGTGAAGACGCCGTAGAAGAAGAGTTAGTATTGTAAACACAAGGATATGGCTGACGAGAGGGGTGGAGGTGAAGACAACATTAACGACAACATGGGGAACCAGTTACAGCTTCTACCAGGTAACAGTTCAACTTACAGCGAGTGACTGCTCGGCCTGCTCGCTGTTTCACCGGAAGAGCCTTCATCTCTTTACGCTGCTAACAGCTAGCTAACATTTCTTCCCAGCAGGCCACTGTCAGAGATCACATCTTGACTGGCTCCATTTCTGAACCTCAGTTTCACTTTCTTTTCATTGTTTTACCATCAGAGTGACTCATTAAGGTAAGATAGGTTTGGTTAGGACACGCTGAACGAGCTAACTAGCCTCACTGTGAGCTTCTGTGCTTGTGTGCCATGACAGACAATGAGGAAGAGGAGGAGGAAGATGACATGGAGACTGAAGACCGAGACAGTGAGGAGGCAGAGAAGCCCAACATCATCACCTTTGACCCCAGTCTTCCCACATCACATGCTGTGAGTGATGCCACTCCTCTCCCTCTGCACAGATAATGTCTCTCTACATGTTTACCACACACATGTGTCCTTTTACACCCCCCCC
>NTHP01001140.1:15084-32525 GCA_003416845.1 Oplegnathus fasciatus | reverse complement strand
CCCCCCCCCCCGCGAGAGCTGTGTAGTTTTCTGCTGCTGTTGTTGTTCTTGTTGTGTTGTGTTGATGTTGACCCCTGTGGTGGTGGCAGTACCTGGGGGCAGACATGGAGGAGTTTCATGGCCGGACAGTCCACGATGACGACAGCTGTCAGACCATCCCTGTGCTGCCACACACGTCCGTGATGCTGGTGCCGGGTCAGACGCTGCCTCTGCAGCTCTTCAGGCCGCAGGAGGTCAGCATGATGCGCAGTGTCATCCAGAGGGACCGCACCTTTGCTGTGCTCGCACACAGGTACGTAGCAATGGAAGTGACTCTGCATCCACTGAGGACCACAGACTGGACAGATCTGATGCATACAAAGTATTTCTTTGTTTGGTGTATCAGTTAAAGGGGCACTCCTCTGATTTTACATTTATCAGTCTACTAGTCATGAGGAGCACTGTTCAGCCCATGAAAACTGTTGTATAATGTTTTCTATGACACTTGAAGAGTTTTTTAAAGTCTGAGAAAATAATCCTGATGATATCATGAGGGGTATTGTAGCTTAAGCTTGGAGACTTCAAATTTATACCAGAAAGCCTGTGTTACAAACTGAGGGCATGGAGTTTGAAAGATCTGGGCATTTACCAGGCTTGGTTGGAGGTTCTAATAAAAAGAAGCTTTCAAGTTGCATTATGGGACATGTAGGATCCAGTGTTTTTAGAGCTTGACCCAAATGAGGGACTATTAAAAGTCAGGATATCTCTCCCTCTGCTGCTTCGACCATTCTTTATGTATGTCTCTTGTGAGTCCCCCAACCTTTTAGTCCCAAAACTCTTTTTTATATTATTTTTGGAGTTTTATTTTAATGGTCTTATTTGATATGTGTTTCTGCAGTGATGCAGGTGAGCCGCAGGCAGAGTTTGGGACGACAGCTGAAATCTATGCATACCGAGAGGAGCAGGAATATGGCATTGAAACTGTCAAAGTGAAAGCTGTGGGGAGGCAGAGATTCAAGGTCCATGAGATAAGAACTCAAGCAGACGGGTGAGTTGAATTGCCCCATAAAGCATTAAACCAAAGGTGAGGTTTGCACATTTGAATGAGAGCTGCACTGTATGTATAAAGACGTTGTGTTGTGGTTCTCACATGGAGTAAGCCCGTGGTTGTCTGCAGGAATCAGAGCCCTGCAGGTTTTCATCGTGAACATCTAGTCAGGAACAGGAACATAAGCTGAATGTAATTATTTGATAAGGTAGAAAAGCTGCAGGAATCTGGCCTGCAGATCAGAGTGCATCACGTGCACCCGAAACACCCTCTACCTTCATTTGTATTCACATTCATCTTTTGTGCAAACATGACAAATTGAACATATTTCATTTCCACAGATGCTCTTCGTTGATATGAATAATGAAAAGTAACTTTAAAGCGTCACATCAGATATCAGTTTTGGACCAGCCATTTCTTGCAGCCCGTTATACAGCGTGCTCAGGACATTTCTTTCAAAATGACTCAAGTGTTTGCTCTCATAGTTCACAGCTAGAGGGCAGTCTAACTCTATTCACAGTCATCTTCAGAAAGAAAACTGAAAACATCATAGCCGGCTTCCCACACATTGTGTTTGTGGAGTGCAGCTGTTACTGACGTAAACATACACATTCAGGTTTTTGTACAAGATTTATTGGTTGTGACTTGTTCTTTTAAGAGCAGTTTGGTGTGTCTGTGTTTATAGTTTTTCTGCTTTAATACTCTTGAGAAGGTTTAGTTTGTTTGTAATCATCACAAGAAAATGCAAATTCTTTGTGCGTCCTCTTGTTGTAGGTTGCAGTAAACCCTGGAAGCATCTATGGAGAAAAGCTGCCTGTTTAACTGTTGTCGTCATAATATAGATCACGTCTACTTACATCCTCCACCGGAAATCATTGAGCTTCACTGTCCATAAAACTGAGTCTTCATAAAGACATATTTCCCTCTTTGTATAGTTGCTGTTGTGTAATACACATAAATTGGTCACCATTATCCTGTTGACCTCTTGTTGTACTGCAAGTGTCCCCAGCAAGCATACAAGTAAAGTTATCACTCATTTCAATGGAGTCTGCTGTTGTGCCCTCTGAGGTCTTATGTCTTGAATATTGATATAGATATATATTGGTATATATTACTGTATATTTCAATACACTTCTCTTCTTCTGCCGCTGAAACAAACATTTGGAAATCAGTGCGGACAGTTTTGATGAAATTAAACATTGCATATTGTCTTTTGGCAGGATTGAAATGTATGCCACTTTAGGCGTGTGCTCTGATGTAACAGCTGAAGGTGTTTTTTATTGCTCATGTGGTGTTGCTTTGCGAATGTTTGTACGTCTGAGCTCCAGAAAGTTCACTGAGTTTGTCTCAGGTGAGAAGCTGAAGGATTATTTGTTATTGCTGACAGAAAAAATGTACAGACGGCACCTTTTTATGATCATCTCAGATTCACAAACATCCTGTCACACACCTGATAACTTTCAGCCAGCACTCCATTTGTTTAATCTGTTATTCATCTGCTCGGTTTCACTCGTCTTCTGCTGCTCCCTTTCACACGTCCCCCCTTGCTTGTCGTTTTTTCCACGACCTGTGTCATCGACTCCCTTTGTTTCTCTCCTCAGGATCAGACAAGCCAAAGTACAGATCCTTCCCGAACGAATCCTTCCAGATCCCCTCTCTGCCGTGCAGCTAACACCCCTCTCCAGGCTCCACATGCACCCCTCCTCCAAACCCCTGACTCAGAGCTGCAAACAGGCCCAGTGCTGGTGGAATAACTACCAACAGGTCACAAACACAAACACTTACACGCAATATTCACGTGTCTTTTGCTGTCAAGTACTTTAGAATCAGAATTAGAAAAACGTCATTGTCCATCCCAAGGAAACTTTATCATTTCCATTATTGATTCTTCAGCAGCACTTCTTTGAGCTTCTCAGTTGAGAGGACTTGCTGCTTTTCTTAATCCTGTGATATAGTGGACTAAATATCTTTAGGTTTTGGACTGTTTTTCAGCCACCTCTTCCAACTTTGTGGCAACATGGAAAATGCCTGTTCCCATTTCCACATGTAACTTTGTGCACAGGGGAACTGTCATGCATGGGTATCATGTTTGAATGTCCACATACTTTTGCCCATGTTGTGTAAGTCAGTAATGGTGATATGAGAAGGGAAGGGAAGAGAAACTGTATGGATGTTGGGGTACATCAGTAATGACTATTTGTAGATTTAATTCATTAATGGTGCGTCTGTTGTTCATCACAGAGGAAGTTTCACTGTGCCAGTCTGACGCCATGGCCACCCTGGGTCTATGCACTCTACGACTCTGTGAGTACTGCAGCCCGTGTGTTTCCTCCGTACGTAAACATCACATAGAAGTGAATGTAAACCAACCAGTCTGCTTCCTGTGTTTCACCTCACAGGAGTCGCTCATGAACAGAGTGAAGAAACAGCTCCATGAATGGGACGAGAATCTGAAGGATGACTCTCTCCCTACGAACGCCGTAGGTCAGCCTCTGTTCAGTATTTTACAGATGGGCTGCAGACGCGTACGCACACGCACACGCACACGTACGTCTTTCTGTTTGTGTTCTTTGTGCTTTCTTTCCTTCCTTCCTTTCATCCCTCTCTTTCCCTTCTGTCTGGTTTCTGTCAGACTTCTCCTACAGAGTGGCGGCCTGCCTGCCCATAGATGACGCTCTGCGGCTCCAGCTGCTGAAGATTGGCAGTGCCATCCAGAGACTTCGCTGTGAGCTGGACATCATGGACCGGGTAAGGAAAGGTCACCACCAACCCCTCCACCTCAGTGTTTCTCCTCTGTCCCTCCAGCCACAGCCATCATCTCCCTCATGTTGTGATAAGATCTGGTGCTTCAACTCGTGTCGTCCTGTGCACGCTGCGTCTGTTTTTCCCTCTGATGTTCTTTGGTATATTTAACCAAGCCTGACAGGGGCTGACAGATGTGCTGCTGCTGCGATATTTCAGTCCAAAGTTGGCCTTCACAATCAAAAGTGTTTAGAAATCATTTAGTGTAAGCAAAGACAGTTTGATTTTATCGCTGGTACCAAAGGATTTTAATAGATCTGATGTATACATTAGCTGTTTGTCACATATAATCTGTAAAAGGCATATTTAACAGATATTTACTAACAAAACATCATTCACTCAGCAGAAAATTGTTATGAATGGATATTTAGGCTTATTGCTTTTGTTTCCAGTATAAAACTGCAGGTTTCTTCAACAGTAGGACCCTGAAGGGGTATATTTGATCTGAGGGGGAGGATGTAGACGGTGTTGATGAAGCAGTCCTCACTTTATGTTGCCTGCCTCACTTCTCCACTAACATCTATATTTTGATATGAACAGAGCAAAGTGGTTTTGGCCTCTATCCTCCCTTCTTACCTCATTGCTTCGTGTCAAGACACTCAAATTTTTCCTACCACCTACCTACCATTTCAGTAGGTGATGGAATTATACATGTCTCACTTCACTGGGTGAATGATATTCTGACACAAGCCATTTTATTTTTGCACACTTTGCTCCCCATCATCATCATCATCATCATCATCGTCACAACAAAGTTGCAGCTTTGTGTTTTTGGGAACTGTAATATTGTGTGTGTGGACTTACTCTCTTTTGTGCTGAAGATGGTAAAACACATCATGCACAACAACAAAACTAATACATAGAACTTGAAATTTAGTTTGCCTTTTTGAAAAGTATTGTCAAGCCCCCTGAAAATACAAAAAATAGGGCTGAGTAATATTGACAAAAATTTTAAAAATACCTCTGTCAATAATGTGATAATATTTTGAAAACTAATGATGCTTTCTGCAGATATTTACAGATATTTACAATATTACTAAGATAATATTGACAGAAAATTACTAGTAATGTGAATTAGATGGCCAGAGAGGTAGAAGCCTCCACTGTTCATTTAAATCAGCTAGAATGTTAAAATCTTCAACCATATCAGTTATTTGGGGTTTCATCTAAATTTATTAAACATCTAAACATTGTGATGGCACACTTTGTAGATGTTTTGGTGATGTGATGAGATTTACCTTCATGACATTTTGGCAGTTCTCATTAGCTTTCATTGATCAACTAAATTATGGAAAATGTGCCTTTAGTACGATTTACATTTGAATGTTATTTTGACAAAAATAAAAGATATTCCTTGTGGCTCTTGTGGAAGCATAAAGGATGCAGTGGATTATTATAGCATCCTCAATGAGCCTCAACAATGAGAACACTTTGCATTGAGATTTGACATATACACACCCTTTTAACGCATTATTACCTCTCCTCCTCAGTGTACATCTCTGTGCTGTAAGCAGTGCCAGGACACAGAAATCACCACAAAAAATGAGATCTTCAGGTGAGGACTTTTTTTTTTTTTTTTTTAAAGAAATATCACATAATGGAGCTTTAAAATTTTTAAACTCCTAGATGCACAGATGTCTTTGAAGTGCTCCTTCTTTTAACCTAAATGCTGTTAATATGTGGTATGTCTTTATTTCACTGAAACACAGAAACATTACATTTTACATTACATAAAATTTTGCTTTTAGTTTTTGTTTGTTATAGAGAAAAATGAATCATGCCTGTAGCAGTTGGGGTTAATGTAAAAAACACATTAAAACAGTCTGATGGTGATACTCTACCAGGAACTAAACTGCTCCTATTTATAAATGCTATATTGAATTTTTGTATGTACCTTCATCACAGTAATCACTGTAATTATGAACACGTCAAAGTCTACGCTGACTTGACTGTGTGTCTTGAAATTGCTTACAGTCTGGGGTTACATCATGAACGTAAGTGGCCCTGCTCTGCGCAGTCTGAGTGCACACACACACTCACACACTCGCACTTTGTTATGTAAGCTAATTGTCCAACTGTAGATGATGTGTGATAGTTAATGTGTTTGTCCAAGAGTGACACACAAAACCCCTCACACCAATGAAACTGTCTAGACCCTCACTGTATGTTTGTAGGAAAAGTGCATTAACTGATCTGTCTGAGGACATCCAGATAATCTGAGTGAGTGATGATGTGTTTAATATGATTTATGAAGTTAGACATTCAGAATTCGCTAACTTTTAAAGCATACTTCCTCTGACTAACAAAACTATGTTCGCAGCTCATGCATCTTCAATTAGGGACTCAAACCAGAACTGGAGAACAGTACAGTATTTGGAGGTTGTGCTTTTTTGTGTGGTTGTATTGTCTGAAAGGACCTGTAGGGTTAAATAATTATCTTGTTAAACTGAAAGTTTAAAACAAAATCTTCCATACTCAAGTCCAAGCTTTGTAGTTTCTGTTTTGTATTTCCATAATTATTACACTCAGAGAGCACTGGACTCGTTTCAAGTCAAGCCATCGATGAAAAATATGTTTTAATGACTTGAACCCAGAATTTTTATTTCAGTTTTGTTTAAACATTTTTTGTCATTGTTGTAAATACAACAATGACATATTATCACCTCAAAAAGTTGATATGGTGAAGCTGAACAGTTGCTTATTTACACATCCAGCAGACTTTGAGCAACATTATCACTCATTTAGAGTCGTATTTCTGACCATGTTATGAATATAAGTCCAATATTCACTCTCCTTTTAGCTCTTTTTTTGGTCTCCACCAACTCCTGAAAGAAATATCTGCCTCTTTAGCTGCTAAATGCTCCAACCATTGTCAGTATAAAAACATTGATTATAGCAGCTTTAAGTTTAAAAAACATCCCCACGCTGAATGCTAATTTCAAATATATTCTGCATCCTATTCTGAAATATACAATGCTTATTCTGAGTGGTGACTGGACTGTTCTAACATTTAAACTTAGTTTACATTGTACACATTTTATGCACAAAATCCACCTCGACACACAATACGTGGTATTTTTGGAAACGCTGCTGTGTTAACAAGAATGTGAGGTTTGTGGATTTGAACAATGCTTTGGCTGTACAATATGAGTTTGTTGTGAGGGACTTGCCTCAGAGGAACCTGGCCTGGGTTCAGACAGGCCGCAGAATTTAAATTTACAATTAAGCCATTTTTAAGGCAGTTTGGCTCCCTTTATACCTTTTTATGGAGTCTGATGTTTTGTTTTAAAGTCATAATCACTGCTGCTGACGTATGCCACCTGCTTCTTCTCTCCCTGCAGCCTGTCTCTGTACGGCCCCATGGCCGCATACGTCAACCCTCACGGTTACGTCCATGAAACTCTGACTGTCTACAAAGCCAACAACCTCAACCTGGTCGGCAGGCCATCCACACTGCACAGCTGGTTTCCAGGGTAACTCTGCTAAATTCATGGCATTTAGCTCACACTCCTCCCTCGGACCATTGAATGATACACATAACACATGCAGTAAATAGATTGATTCAGACCCCTCACTGTGCCTTTCAGTGCATTACATACATCTCTTTAAATAGATGTGAGACACACCTCTGACCATTGCACCAGAGGTCTTAGACATGCTTTAATAACATATTTGGTCTAGCTGTAATCCATTGTGACACTGAAATTAGAAGCCTTTGGCCTTATTGTGTGGCATCATGATCAATAGTGTCTCTTCCTCTCTTGTTAGTGATCTGGGGTCGTTGTATGAGCAGCAGGGGAGTGAGGCCTCCTCAAATCAAACTGCTCTTCTAAGAACGTGGGACCTACTTTAATTTACTGCTACATAATGCATTTGGTCCAGTGTCTTTATTGTTCTCTCACTAGTGGAAGTTTGTCTTTTAAGAGATTTTAAGAGATCTCAGACGATACAGTAAATCTGTATCACTGATATGGACTGTGAGATATTTGGTTTATGATTAAAGAATTAAACTACTTAAGTTAACCCGTATGGACCAACATGTAGATCAAGTGCTGCAGGAATGTCTGTGACAAAGTTTTCGATGTTTAATTAGTACGCTATAAGGGGCTGTCGTCATGATACACTGTGCATAGGTGGCTTATTGCGTTTATAAAATACCAGTAAAAAAAACACATTAAGTATTTGTAATGAATAATATCTAAATAAAACTATCAATTAAAATTAAATAAACACTTATACTGTAGTTCTTGTTCAGTAGCTAAATAACATGGCCTCTGAATGACACATACAGTGAGGGCCACTATGGGTTGTGAGTTAGGGGCTGCATATAATATTGAAAATACTGTAAAGCTTTAAAGGAATATTCCACTGAAAATCTATGTTTTTTGTATTAAATACTCAGCGCCTCCAGGCTTGTAAGGCCTGCTCCTTCGTGGAGGACGGCAGCTGAAGTAAGCTTAGGGCATTTTCAAACCCGCATTGATTAGTCCAGTTCAATCTACGGTAGTCCTGAGAGCTCAAAACACATGCAAATAGACGAAACACAAGCAAAGTAAGAAAACATCTTCATCAGTTTGACAACACATGCGCAGTGATGTGATGTTTGTTACGTTTATGATGCAGGCTACAGGTCATCTGTCAACATTGGCGGTAGGACAGTAAAGCTTAATATCTGTCATAAACACCAAATCTCCTCAGAAATCATTAAAATGGCTGATCGAATTCCACTTTTTCGCTCTGCGAGGTGCGAGCAGCGGTCACTTTCAGTGCGGAGTAGAGCAATCCACAACATACACATAAAGGGATGATACACAGACCCGACTTCGATAACTTCATGAGTCACAAATCGTGGCAACAACAAGTGTGTCCAAGCCGTGTTCAGCACTTTTCAGTGTCCTCTGGAAACTCTTCGGCTGTCGTTTTATGTATTTGCTGCGTGTTTCTGTATTCACAGCGTGTTTTCTAAAGGCTGCGCATGTGTTGTCAAATTGAGGACGATGTTCTTAATTTGCTTGTGTTTTTACTTGTGTATTCTTAAGTTGCAGTGCGTTGAGCTCTCAGGGCCACCATAAGAATCAGACTCTGGTTAGTTTTCATTCGGACGAAAAAACCCCGACGCTGAGACCCTTTAGAGAAAGTGGTTTCAGTCTGGTCACAAATTCTGGAGCGGTTCATTTGGGGTGGAAACTACAAGGTGTACTATGCAAGTTTGAGCTAAACAGCTCCAGCAGCCAAATGCATTTGCATACTGGGATGCAGATGAGTGAAAGCAACAGTTGCTAGCAGAGAATGTATCGAGGTCTGACCTGGACTAGTGATGGAGTACGTTATCTTCTTGATATTTGGGCAGATAGGACCTTCTTCCTGTGTCTACTTTCTCGCTCCCACCCCAGACACATCTAACCAGAGTGGCTTTTAGTGATGCGCTTCTTTCTGGGTGTAAAGAAATCGAACCAAGGGGTGGAAAACACAACAAGTTTACCAACTCATCTGCTGATTCGGCGTTAACAAACTAAAGGTTTGAAAATGCCCTTTGATTCACAGCAGTCACAGTGGACTCAAATGGCGACTCAGGGTCACGGCAGAAATAAAAAGCATCAAAATGTCCTGCAACATAACCCACCACTCCACTGTGGACCTGTGTGTTCAGTATCTCCCAAACACTAAAATATACTATGTCCAAGTCATGCTGAGATGTTAGAAAAGTTTCTGTGGACATCTTAATGCTCTTTTTTTGCTGTAGCTCTTTTTTTTTAGCTTGCTATTGGATTTCTATCCTACAGGGGCTGAGTATTATACTCAAAAGATGGATTTTCAAGTGTTCCAAGCAGATGATTTTTATATATCTTAAAACATGTCTGAAAGGGATCCTGTTGTCCTCTTCCTTTGCTCTCAGGTACGCCTGGACAATTGCTCAGTGCCGGACCTGCGGCTCTCACATGGGTTGGAAGTTCACAGCCACCAAGAAGGACTTGTCTCCACCTCGTTTCTGGGGTCTGACCCGTTCAGCTATGCTCCCCCGTATCCCCCAGGGTGAGGGGGAGGAGGGGAGAGAGGGCTCTCGTCTCTTCTGCCTGTGACGTCGGACCATCATTTCCCCTCATAAAAAACAAAAAAAACAAAAAAAACCTGCAAGCCTGGATGTTTAGGCACTCTCTGGCTGTGATTACTTTTAGTAATCAATGCATCACACACACCGCCTGTCACCCCTGGCAGCAAATCCATCATATTAGTGTAAAGGTCATCTGGCCTTTAAATGGCACTCTAAGAGCAAATTACAACAGGATGGAGGTAATGATTGTTCTTAAAGGTTGTTGAGATGTGGAGGCAGCAGAGAGGCGACTCAGTGCATTGTGATAGAGTTAGAACGAAATAGAGAATAACAGATTGAATCCATGACATGTGGTAACATCCTTAGCATGCAGCTTCCTGATCTGCACCCTGGTCCTGCTGATTTCTTGGTAGCTGCAGACATACACAAACGCAAAAGCTGTGCTTAACGCATAATTTCCCTTCAACTCCTTTCCTCTGTATGATGGAGAGTGCGACCGCATGCAGTTGAGATAGAGATGTTGTAAAACCAGTTAATATAAATTCACTTAGCATTCAGATCCTTTGTGGGTTTCTCAGATATGTTTTTTCTGACGTAATTTCAGCTGCCGTGGGTCAGTGGAGGAAACAGTTTGATGAAAGTGCACTCATGTATGTGTAGATCTGTCACTATAGGGGATATTTTGAATCTTGGAATTAAATTGGATGTATTTTTGTATGCAAGACGATTGGAAAAGTAATTGAACACACTCATCCATGTGTGGAGACATTGTGCTATTTATTATCACATCAGTTTTTTTTATGTAATAAACAAAAAAACTGAGGTGACAATCGCGATGATGTGTAATATACTCGATATAATCAGTGTGTGTTTTGGATTCAACAAAGGCTCATTGTCCTGTCAGATGATGTGCTTCAGGAAACAAGCGGTATCTCTGGTTGCACAAGTGAAAATTAGAGATGTCTTGGTGCCTAATGGCAGACTGTTTTTTTTTTTTTTCAAAAGGTCAAAGCTAATTAACACAGAGAGCGAGAGGAGCGTTTACCCTTCTTCATTTCGTTTGTTCATGTTGTGTGGCATGTTAAAAAGGTGTGCCTATGCCCCAGCTCAGTGTCTTTTGATGAGTTTGATGAATCAGTGAACAACAGACGTGAATGAAAGATTGTGAAGTGATGATGAGATTTGGATTTAATTGTTTTAAGTTTTTTTAGGATTCTCTTTGGTTTGTAGTATCACAGTTTTCAGGGTTTTCTTGCGATTTTGTTGCGAGTTGCTGGCTCATGTTTGTATAAATGTGACTGTAAATAAGAGGCAGTTATAGCATTTGTTGTGTAATATAACTGGTGTTCTACTGTTTGTAGAATCTGGCTTATTTCTCTTCATGTCACAGAGAGTTGTTAGGAAATAATCTTTTCATCAGTGAGCAAAGTATTTGATCGCAATAAGAAATCGTCTAGATTGTGAAGATGTTGGTCTGTCTAATTAAATGTTTTTGGATATTTTCGTAAAAGAATAGTTTGACATTTGAGAAATACACTTATTTGCTTTTTTGCTGAGAGTTAGAGGAGAAGATTGATACCACTCTCACATCTGTAGGATACATAATAGGCTTCCGCCAGCAGCTAATTAGCTCATTAGCATAAAGACAGGAAACAGGGAGGAACAGCTTGCCTGGCTCTGTCCAAAGGTAACAAAACCGCCTACCAGCACCTCTAAAGCTCACTAAATAACACGTTATATCTCGTTTGTTTACCAGGTTAGCTGTTTCCAGTCTTTATGCTAAGCTAAGCTAACTGGCTGCTGGATGTAGCTTCTTATTTGAGTGTGTCTCGATCTTATCACATAATCTTCGGCATCAAAGCAAATTAGCGCAATTCTCAAAATGTTGTAACTACTTAAAATACTTCAAAGGGCGATGCCTTTCAATCAAAAAAATCCTTACATGTTATTCTTATGGCCTAAGCACGATGTCATGTGGGTGTACAGGTCTGAGTCGTGTCGACACTCTCTGAGAAAATAACTGTGGTTTCATGCAGAGTTTGTTTTGTAGGACTCTTTTCATTTATCTACATATTCTTGTGGTCTTCTGTTAAAAGAGCACTCCACCAATTTAGCAGCGCACTCCTATAACATTATCAGACTCAAGATTTTTATTTTTAAAAACGTATACAAATCAATGCAGCAGAACCAGAGATACTGTCTTTTTTAAAAAATTCTACACATTCTTCTTCCTTGTCAAAACCCGGCACCTACATTACCCACAATGCAATGCAGCGGCTAGTGTAGCCTCGAGCCTCCACACTCAAGCAGAGATGAGGAGCAGGCTACAGAGGTCTGGTAAGCTCACTTCTTTCTGACTCCACACCCCCAGATTTTTTTTTCATTATCAGATTTGTAGTCTTCAACCCCAACCGACGCTGACTCAAGTGACATCACTTGAGATAATTGATCAGACTTCACACAGCTCCTTCTGGAGCCACAAAAGGCTTTATACCGCTTTTTCCACATATGCAGTAGTCCTCCCTGTAAACCGACTTTGAGGTGTAAAATCAGTGGAGTTCCCCTTTAAGAATCAGAAAATGTGAGCTTCCTTATGTGTCCAGGTTGGTTTTTTTTATTTTATTTTTTTTTATCACATTCTCATTTTAAATCTTTAACTTATGATTCTCTGTTGGACCCTTCAACAGTTTCATATCATATCATTTTGTTTCGTAAAGGACCACCATAAGAATAACAGGTAAATCTAAAATCCTGTGTTATGCCTCTTATGAGTATATTCTCTGTTACATCAGTGATTCAGTGTTCGCCAGGCTGTCAGACTTTCATTCACCCCCAACAATAAAATGGATGCTTCACTGAAGAAATCAATGGCTTGGTTCCAAAGAAGGCCTTTGCTTGTTTTTCCATGAGATTCAGTGTACCACAGAGTAAAATAAACATGCAGTTATCCTGTGACTCTTCTGATTCACGTTTCAGCAGGACACTCGAGGCAGGGAGTGCATCAGGAGGCATCAATTTGACAGTTCAAACAGCACGTGTGTATGCTTGTACAGCTATCTTTGTGAGGACCAATTTGAGTTTTAGACCTTGGGAGCCAGGACATTTTTGGAAAGTGAGGACATTTTGGCTGGTCCTCACTTTTCATACAAAGGTTTGAGGGTTCAGACTTGATTTTAAGGTTCAGGTTAGAATTAGGTTTTGGTTAGAGTAAGAGTTGGGGTTGGGCATTTAGTCATGATGGTTAAGGGGCTAGGGAATACATTATGTCAATGAGGGTCCTCACAAGTATAGAAATACAAATGTGTGTGTGTGTGTGTGTGTGTGTGTGTGTGTGTGTGTTTAAAGCTTGATACCTTGTAGAGGTGATTAATTGAGCTTTAACAAGCAGGATGTGAGATGTCTTCCCAGAAGTTGTAAGTCCTCACATCTACACACACATCAACATGTGCCTCCATTGTGTGTGTGTGTGTGTGTGTGCTTTCATGTGTCCGCGCATATAATGAGTTTGCAGTTTATTAATCTTTCATGTAGATCATCATTTGTGGAGAGCATCATTTGTATGCATTGCACAGTGAGAGCCTAACGAGTTTCTGTGAGTGGGAGAGGAGCCACGTCGACCACGTGGGGGTCCCTCGGAGGAGAGCATCTATAATAATGATGTGGACAGGGTTTGGGACATGCAACATGTGACTTATATCTCACCGCTTCAGCTTGATGAATATAACATTGATCAAACAGTTGGCATGTGCTACTCAGACATGTATAAACATTTTCCATACTTATTTATATATATACTTATCTATAGCTTTTTTTTTTGCTGGCTATGAGCAACATTTTTGTGAGGTAGCTACCAGTCTCTTCCTTCTATAGCCTCCTTGAAATTAAATTCTGATTTTGATTTTGATTAATCAATTAATCGATTAATAAAAATCAAAATTCAAGCAATAATTTTGATCTTCTTAAATACACAATTCGGTCTTTCTCCTCAGGATGAAACGATGTGCCGACCAGTGACAACACAGCTGCTTGCTTAGTTTTAATCGTTTTGTTTTGGTGAAACGACACATAAATGAGAAAACTAGAACATTCATGTTGACCTTGACAGTTCATTCCTGACCTTGGAAACAGCGGTCAATAACGATCTCTACTCAAGGTCCACTTGCTTATTGTTCCGGAGCTTTCACACAGTCTTTTTTTGGAGTTTGAAGTGTAGATTTTCAAAATTTCCATTATTCTGAGCATTTTTAGGACTTCTCTTCTGTGCTGACCTGACGTGAACGTTGAGGTTGAGGTGTGCTTTGGTCGAAAGCTCCAGAACAATCTTATTAACTGGACCTTGAGTTGAGATTGCTTTTGTCAAGTGCTGTTTCCAAGGTCAAGAATTAACTGTCAAACTCAACTTTTCAACAAGGACAAATAGTCCTTAAGGTACTCAAAGTTTGTTGATCATCTGGAGCAAACCGAGCAAACTCCATCTGCTGATGAAGACAGTGTGATACAGTCAAAAGCTCCAGAACACGTGAGTAAGTGAACCTTAAGTCACCACCATTTACTGCATGTGTTTGTGTGCTATAACATGCTCATGTGATGTAAGATGTTTCTGTATTTAGTTATGTGTACCGGTCCCCTGTGAGCACATACTGTGTTAGGCTTCATTATTTTCAATTACAGCCAGTGTGGATGTTGCAAATAATGCCTGAGGTTATGTAATGTTCTTGTCAGTGTAACCACAACTAAACATGTCTGAAGATAAAACAGTGCAACAATCTACCTTCTGAAATACAACGAGTGGCTAACACTTAAAATATATACATCCTTTTATCAAGTTTTCCTCCAGGAATCGAAGATCAATAATATGGTTTTCTTAAGAGGACACAGAAAAAACACAAAAAAAGTGAAATGAGTGAAAAGAAATTCTTTCCAGTTGACGTGTCTTCTGCCGCACGTCTCCTCGTCATCAGGAGTTGTCTCATTATGTACAGGCAGAAATATGTAGTAACATTATTCAGCAATGTATTTTTATTATGAGTGGGGTTTCAGGTAATTGGAAATGAGACTGAATTGTAATAATTCATTAAGAGCCTTGATTAGATTGAATCTATCTGTATCTATTTTAAGATCAGATGAAACATTATTGATCTCTGTGGGGAAATCAGGTAATTGTGGCGGCAAATGTGAAAAGAGATCCACCAGGGAAAACATCTTTAAAGCATAATATGATCCAGAACAGTACATTTACAAATTAAATGGTTTTGAGTCTATTTAGACTGATGAAGGACAGATTTGAATCTGATGAGGACACAGTATAAGAGAAGCACGACAGGCTGTGTTTATGGCCCGATCAGTGCCTCCGTCTGTTTGGTCAAGACAAGAGTAAACGGTGGCAGTGGACAACACAGACCTTCAAATATCTGGCAAGCAACTCAACAACAACTTTCACCGCTTTTTCTCCTTTACTACTACTTTGATTTCACGTTTTAAGTCAATTAAGACACAAATAACGGAAAAAGTCATTATACACACCGCCTGTGTGTTTCATATCCAACATGTTTACCTCAACACTGTCAAACCACCCAGATCATCAGGAATGGAATAGCTCTCAATGGATATGAAGGTTGCAAATTTTAATCACTCTCGCTCGAGTGGAACATTGTTGTTGACAACAACAACAACAACAACAACAACTCGGTTTCTTTACCTGTTTACCAGTCTTTACCTCTCCAGGGATAAAAGCATCAGAACCAAAAGGATTCCTCACCAGGAGGAAGGTGACTGTCACAAGAAATCCACAGCTACACCTGCACCACATGTTGTCACAGTGTGTTGCTGATTATTTTGACATTTGGTTGATAATAATCATAAAGATGCTGCAAAGTTCTTTTAAGTCCTACAGTAACCTAAAACCGGTGACACATAACAACAGCGACAACGACAAAATAACAATACCACCGAACACAATGAGATTACATAACTGCTGGATTCTATGCAGTCAAAGCTGTTCACAAACTTCAGATGTTGTCATGAAGGTCAAAGTATTGAGCCATATTAACAGATTCTCAGATGAAACTGAGACTGTTGTAGCTGCCATAGTGACGCTGACAATAACCTTTACTAACCTTTACTAAAGTGACTGCTCTGTTGGCTTCCCCCTTCGCACATATCGCCACTGTCACACAGGCAACAGACACTAATGACCTGCCGTCAGTCAGGTCTTATTATCTGTTTCCTCACTGTCCAAAATAACAGCTGAAAGAAAATGATGGCCAATGATCATTTTCAGGTTTGACAATTGTTGGAATCATTTTGCCTTGATGAAAGCATTTTTATCCTGGGTGTAGTTGAAAATAAATGGGCCACATTCCTTTATGTGTGTGTGTGTGTGTGTGTGTGTGTGTGTGTGTGTGTGTGCTATGCGCATGTGTAATATTTGTCAGGCTGCGTCAGCCTTTGGTATGCTGCTCCTTTCAGTGTGAAAATCCTTCATCCCGAGTCCCTCTGTGGACCAGCAGATCATGCACATACCATGTGTGACACGCAGCAGGTTTAAATCTGGCTCATATCTTTTTATTACATACTGTCAACTGTAATGTAAATGGAAAAATGCATTCACAGTGTACACAATGTGATCCTTGTTTATCTAAATGGGTCCTACAAATTAACTTCAGGTGGCTCATTGCAAACTATCTTTTCACTAAATAGTCTTTGAATATTATGATCATAATTATGCTCTAACTTTTGTGTATATGTGGTTCACACACAAGTAAAAAGACACAGCAGTTGTGAGAATATGACTTTAATCCACGCTTGCTCTCTACAGTTAAAGCCTGAACAATACAGTCAAATACAGACAAATGTATTTCACAATCTTTAAACACAGTAATGTTACAACAGCAACAAAGTGCATTTCATTATTTAAACAATGGGTTTGTATTTCTTCTCAGTAATATTCATGAAAACACAGTTTTAGTTCTTATGTTCGCTCTTTTGAATAGCTTCCTCTTTGGAAAGTAAAGCTATAGATTCAGTGTATATTATCCCTTAAGGTCTCTGAGGTCGACTCAAAGGTGATGTGGTACAGTATAATTCAATATACTGTAGTATAATTACTTGCACAACAGTTTTTACAATATACAACATAACAATACAATTGAATTCTTAGCTTCTTCTTTGTCCTTAACAGCATTATCTGGAATTCAATCAGTTTTTGTGTCACATCAAAACTGTCACAGCCATAACGATGTGATGACATGATGATTCACACCAGTTGTTTACAGAGTGTATTGATTCTTTGCTTTCCCAAAGGGCACTGACCCCACAGTCCAACAACACACATCCGTCAACATCCAACAACATCTGGAGCGCAGTTCTCACTCATGGTCACCCATTTCAGGTTTGCTTTTGATGAATGCTTCTACGACATGCCGTATTTTCATATGTCAGAGACCCACATTGATACAGTGTCTCCTGTTAAGAAGAAACAGTCGTTCAAATGCAGAGAGAGCTCAGAGGGGCTCCGCGAGACGCACAGACCTCGCACGCTTACCCCTGCAGCCCCCCCCC
>NTHP01001140.1:0-15040 GCA_003416845.1 Oplegnathus fasciatus | reverse complement strand
CCCCCGTTTCCAGATTATAACGCGTTGCCCTCATTTGGACTCAGACACATTTTTGAAGCTCATGTATAGCGTGCTGACCAGCGTCGCCTCGTCGTGCATCGAATCCTTACCGCCGGACTGCCGCTGGCACAGGAGTGTCGCCAGCCGCTTGGGAAAATGGTCGCTGAACAGAAGGTAAATGCAGGGATTCGCGCAGCTGTTCAGACTGGCCAGCAACATCAGAATGGTGAAAGTCGCAGCTGGAATGACAAGAGAAGTGCAAAGTGTCATGTGTTTGCAAAGGAGTGTCCTTTGCCACCTTAATATCTGATGGGTTTCGTGCGTAAATACGCACTGCTCGGATAGAGCGTCGAGACTCTGGCTTTATGCCATTACTGATCACGTATTTAGAAAGAAAACCACACTTAAATACACAGTTAAATCATAAAAATCAAACTGAGCACTACCCAGACTTACTTTCTTTTGGCGCATGTGTGTCCCAGGCGGACCAGAGCTGGACAGTGAAGAAGGGAGCCCAGCAGCCGATATAAGCCAGCACGATAACCACAGTCATCTTCAGCGTCTTCACCCTGGCCTTGGACATGCCGGCCACACCGCTGGCTCTGGATGGCAGCGGCAGACGCACGCTGCCCTGCTGCTGAATCTTTTGGTACAGGTTGATCTGGATGGCCCGGTAGATGCGCACTTGACAAACAACAACTGTAATAACAGGTAAAACGAAAATGACCAGCGTGGTCCAGGTTATGTATGTCTGCAGCCCCCATGGCTGGATAAAATTAGCCCAGCAGTCAAACACATCGGGCGCGACCTCGACCTGTGAGAAAATAAAAACCTGTGGCAAGCTGCCCAGCAGAGAAACTCCCCACGCGATGCACACCGGGATGTTCAGTCTTCCGCGCCTCCGCTGGAACTTCACCATCGGGTTGCAGACAGCTTGGTATCTGTCAACTGTCATCACCACGATCATGTAAGTCGATGAAAACATGCCGAGGACTTGCAGGTACTTCACCAGGCGGCACACCAGGTCTGGCCCGACGAATCTGTCCGTGATGTCCCAAATGAGCTGCGGGCACACCTGGAAGAAAGCGACCACCAGATCCGCCAGGCACAGGTGGAAGACGAAGACACGCATCCTGGACATCTGTTTGCGCTGTCTCCAGAGGACGAGGAGCAGGGCGGTGTTGAGGATGGCGGCGCTGACGAAGATGATACTGAGCAGCGCGATCTCCACCTTGGCCAGAAGCTCATCTCTCGCCACGTCCTCCTCATCCACAAAGTGACTGTCGTTCTTCAGAGGACGCATTGTGTTTGGCTCGTGAAGGACTTCAGACTTGACAACTGGCCGAAAAACTGTCTGTTGGGGAATAAAAGAACAGATAGTCAAGTTATATAAAAACTCGTTATTATTCCAAAACAAAAATTCCTCTGAAAACTTTATATGCCTGGTAAGAACCGAGTCTAATGAGGAGAAAAGTTTAATTTGCTGAAACGGACCTATAAAATAAGGCAACATTTTAAAACAGTTAGGCAGTGAGGCATTTTATAGCAAATATTCCTACTTACCTTTATAGATATTTGAATTGAAGCTTTTCTGTTGTGGCCGAGTTCAGGTTGGGAATAATCTCTGGAGAGACCGAGAAGGTCTCCACAGCTGTGCCCCTGTGTTTTATGTGAGGATGAAACTGGGTGGAGCTTAGATTAATTCAGTACTGTGATTACCTGGTAAATAAGTCTTATTATTCTTTGCAGGTGAAACAAATAGAGCATGTAAAGTATGTGCTCATTGTGTTTGTGCTCATAATGGAATTCTTATACAGGTGATGTGATTGAAAGCACCGGAACAGCTAATAAATAGACGTTGAAGTGACTGTTTTTCAGACTTTTATCATACCCTTGATTACAGCCAGGGTTGCTTGATGCAGTAATAGAAATATAGTAAGAATATTTTGTGCTTAATTGCTTTTAATATGTTGATTAACAGTGGTGAAAAAGTGCTCACATCCTTTACTTTAAAGTAAAAAGTAACAATACATATCACAGTGTTAAAATAAGTAAAAGTACTGCGTTCAAAATTGTATTTAGATAAAAAGTACAGAGGTATTATCAGCAAAAGAATCAAAAGTAAAAGTGCTCATTATGTAGTAGAAAGACCCCTGGCAGTGTTTTATTATTATTTATTGATTAATTTATTGATTAATATTATTGACTGATTAATATTACTGATGCATAGACGTGATAGGCAGCATTTTAATGCTGTAGCTGGTCGAGGTGGAGATCATTTTGACCACTTTATATACTGTTGGGCAGTTTAATCTCAACATTTGATCATATTCATTGTAAAAATCTCGGTCTGCAAAGTATTAATTACTGTCAGAGAAATGTAATGGAGTACAAGCACAGTGTATGCCTCTGGAATGTGGGCTAATGGAGTAAAAGTATAAACAAAATAAAGTACAACTGCCTTAAAATTGTAGAGTACTTGAGTAAATGTACCTATAAATTACACTGCTGTCATCCAGCCAGTGGTTTTGTTACAAAGGAACCTGTTCTGTGTTTGAAATGAGACCACAAGCGATCAACTTTTGGAGTATGACAGTTAACACTTTAACAAGAGCTCCTATATTTATTTATTATATTATTATATTATTTATTACCTAAGTAAAAGTAGTAATACCACAGTGTAGAAATACTCTGTTACAAGTAAAAGTCCTGCATTCAAAATGTTACTGAAGTAAAAGTACACAAGTATAAGCATCAAGATGTACTTAAAGTACCAAAAGTAAAAGTACTCATAATGCAGAATGGCTCATTTCAGAATAATAAATATTATATTATTGAATTATAATTACTGTTGCACTAACATGTTTATCACTTTCATGTTGCTGCTGCTGGTAAAGGTGGCGCTAACCCCCCACCCCGCGATCAATAAAGTTTTATCTTAATCTATAGCTAATATTACATCATAATTTATTTTTTGATTATATTTTGTATTATTAATCTGAATATGCAAAGTAACGAGTAACTAAAGTTATCAAATAAATGTAGTGGCGTAAAAAGTACAATATTTGCCTCTGAAATGTAGTTGAGTAGAAGTATTTAGTAACAGAAAATGTAAATACTCAAGTAAAGTACAAGTACCTCAAAACTGTACTTAAGTACTTGAGTAAATGTACTTAGTTACTTTCCACCACTGCTTATTATTTATTGTTCCTTACAGCCTGCAACACGTCTGAAACACAAGTCTGTGAGACCGAGATGTCGTCATGCCTCTCCACCAATCACAGTATAGAATAGTTTGACGTCAGTACTTTCAACCGGAAGGGTGAGTGTAAACAAAGCAGTTGAGGTAGAGAAAAGTGACAATCGACGGTTCTCCCGCTGTAGAGTCGCCGCAATAATTTCTCGTAGTCCTTTTTATTTTTATAAACGATGTAATTTAATTGGACATATTGAGTGATACACTTATTGACTCGACGGTCTCCGTGTGTCGACAGTTGGCGACATACATGGATAGCTTGCTAGCTAGCTGTTAGCTAAACGGCTAATCTCTCTGCGCTAACAATTAAGCGTTAATTAACCTACACCGATGCCTCAAGAGGGAGAGCTGTCTCTCCCCCTGGTTCGCTCCCTGAACAGCCGAATAGCCATCAATGCGGTGTTTTGTAACCGCAGCCCCCGCGTCGTACGACCACTATGGATAGATTTCCGCGGGGAACCTCAGGCATACGATGACTTACAGCCAGGGACGGGCCGAAAGATGACCACCTTCGTCGGTATGGCAGCTTTTTACTTGTGCAGAAGGTGTTAGAGCTGGTGTTCATCCAGGGACATCATCCTGTTGGTATTTGCTAAAAAAAAAAAACCAACCAGTCCAGATTACGCTATGTTATTCTTATAATGTTTTACAGCTCTCTTAATTTGTGGACATGAAAAAGTCTCTCAGTAAGATGAACCGCAGAGACAACATAGCTCAGACCCAGCATGCTGTGACAGGAGATGATTTTACTGAGACATGTTGGCATTTTCTGACACGTCTGTTACATTCAAATAAAACGCATTTGAATGTAGCATCTCAGACAAAAACATTATGAGGCACAAAGTTGGCCACCAGCTAGTGTCGGTGGACCAGCCACCAAAAAGTTCAGTTCAAGTCTAGTTTAGGGAGACAGTGTGTGAGTTGCTCAGGGAGACTGTGTCAAAGGAGGACACTGTCTAAGACTTGCCCTTACTTACTTTATTATCCAAAGTCATTACTATAGTTAACGTTGTTATTTATTACTTATTTCTATTCTTTATTCTTCTTCTATTTTACTTGTCTTTTTATTGCATAATTAAAGGAGTTAATGCTCACACATTTCACTATGATTGTACCCTGTATGATTATATGTGAAAAATAAACTTGAACATGTTAGTAGCCAGTGTAATGGTATCAATTGTGGGCTGTGTAATACACACTCTGTTTTAAAAGATGTTTTATATATGGTTTTCCCAGGTCACCCATGGATGTTCAGAGATGCAGAGACTGATGAGCCACTGAGGGTGAACAGCAAAGAACTGTTTCTTCCTAAACCAGCAGAGGGTGGAAATGCTACATATGCTAATATCACTTTACCAGGTAAGATTAGCCAAATCACTCATTAGCCATTATGATCACGTGTAATTAATTACTACTCACAGACATACAACCGAGAGTACATTTATGATGCACTGTGTAATAAGCCTATTTCACCGTAGACTGCATCTGAGCATACTCAGGCTGGTAGTAAAATCCAGAATAAACCGTATTTGTGTATGTTGAAAGGCTGTTGATTATGACGCTGTGAACAATTTCCAGTCTGATGCTTTAAACGGACAAATTACACAAATAGTACTGGTAGTTTTCCACTTGCCTGTTATCTGGTCATGAAGGTAGTTTCTGCTTTATTTGGTGGGTTTTAAGATCTCTTTTCCTGAGGCTTGTACCACACTGCAATAAGATGTAGGTGAATTGCATTTGGCTTGTGGTGCTCAAAGTGTTACAATGTTTTTCTTTTTTGGTATATCCAGTTTACAGCCTCAAGGATCGTGCTCTTCAGGTTATTCGGCTTCTGGTACGACCGGAAGACTACAGGAGGTTGGAAATAGCCCGGTGTCTCCATGAGGAGCTGGAAGATCAGCCCAGTGTGCTGAAAGATCTCCACCGCATGAACCAGCGAGTAGAGCAGCATCTGCTGGAGAGGATCCAAGGCCAGGAGGAATGAGGCGTAAAACTGGATGGATAACGGTCACTTATGGACAGCAATATTGTATTCCACACTATTAGGAAGCAAAGAAGCCAGAATTTATAAAATATAAGATAAACATTGGAGTTACATCTAAGGTGAGTGAGCAGCTGTTGCAAAGACCATCCCAGAGATCTTACCCAGATCTTACATTTCCTGCAAAGGAGACTGAGTTTGATCTGCTGCCTGTTATATTCACTCATTGGGAAATGTCTTCCTCAACACAAAAAAACTGTATGTAGGTTTTACCTTTTTAATAAGAGGAGCTTTTATATAATGTGATGACAGCATCTTCAATGAAATAATATTGTTTGTCCCCAAACATGTTTAAACTCAGAAGAAGACTGAACTTACAAGAATGTTCTTGTCATGGCTACAGTGTTATAACCGATCTTCTGTCCAAAATATCACATTTTATACAGCACACTAAATAAAAAGTGTATAGTAACATAGGAATTTTGGAGAGATGTACATCAATCAGCCACAACATTAAGTACAATCTAATGTGACCCAATACAACACTGTCAGAAAGGTAATAATTCTACTTTATGTTTATTATTGAGGTCGTAGTGGGTGGTGTTGTATTGGAGTGCATTATATTGAAAGGTGTTTCTAATATTCTGCCCCTCTCATGTATGTAAATGGAGTGAATAAAATATTAAAGCCACCTTTCAATATAAAGAACCCAAGTACAACACTACCACCCACTACAACCTCAATAATAAACATGAAGTAGAATTATTAACTTTTCTGACAGTGTCAACAAAAACTGAAAAATCATAAGCTTTGTAAAAGTAGAATTCAGGGCAGAGCTTTTGTATTGGATCACATTAGATTGTACAGGTGTACTTAATGAAGTGGCTGATCGGTGTATGTTGTTAATATTCTTATTGGGAATACCTGAGATAAGTTTATCTTAACTAATCCAGTTTACTGCACATCTCCCCTCAGAAAACATCTTTCTTTGTTATCCTAGCTATTAAGCTCAGCAGTTTAATCAAGGCTGAACTGTTCAGCAGTCATCTGCAAGTTTCTTCGACATTTTAAATCTGGAAAAAGTGTGGAGTGATTGTGGGTGCATTTTTCAAGCTTGGCTACTCTGGTAAATGTAGACTTGCTGTCAGAATATAAATGGCCAGAGTGTCTTCTAAAAGTTTGTCCTGCAGCTGATTTCTGATAAGGAAAACAAAATAGAACCTTGTCTTTACAGTTTCAAAGATTAGGCTGTGAAACACTGTGACTGGGGAGCTTATGCTTTTGTTTTTGCCTACTTTGTAATTCTTTACCTCTTTTGTTCTTCTGTCATCCTGTTTTAAATTCATATATTGCTACTGTTTCTCAGATATTTCCATTGTTTATTTCTGTAATGAATAAAGAAAAGATATATTTCTTACTGGTTGAAAGGTGCTATGAAGAGTATTGTTATTTTCCTCTAAGTACAGCTATTGATTATGAAATATTAATTCATGAACATGAGGTCACAAAACAAAAAATCATGAAATGGAGCTATATTGGTGGACAACTGCAGGTACTGAGTAAAAAGAAAGTACACACCCAACAGTATCTGTTTTGACAACACACAAGATATTATTAATTACAATTGTACAGTTGTGTGTGTTCAGGAATTTATTTAATGAGGGGGACTGCTGATTTTCGATTTAGGAATTAATATTCAGTGCTGTCAAGCGCAAGAAGTAGAATTTCACTTAATTCCAACACTGATCATGTTTTTCTTAAAGAGTATTCGTATCCTCTTTGTTAAGCTTCCTTTCCTTCCTTCCTAGAACTTTTTGTTGTCCTTAATCTTTGTCATAATGACTAAAATGTCTGAAATGAAGTAAATTGATTCATTTTAACAACATATAAAGGAGCAGCATGTAAAAACTTTAAAGCAATATCATGACTTGTAATTATGCCAATGTTTTGTCTGTGGTATATATCACACTTGGCACAAGCTGAATAACTTCACAAAATTAATACTTGTTCAAGCCCGACTGTATAAACTCACAGGCAAACACAAGGATGCGTCCAATTGATATGTCAAGCTCTGAAATTATAACCAGCTCCAGTTTACCACAGCAGGGGTACTGTTGCCAAACGCGTTGCTAAGCGACAAAGTAACACAACCCATCTTTGTGTGTGCGAGTGGAGGTGAGCTGAAGTGCAGTAATATCTAGAACATGCAGGCAGGGGGAAAGAAAAAAACATGGGACTCAAGTCGTTTCAGGCGAGAGCAGTAAGTCTCACACACGTACAGTATTTATTTTGCAGCTGGGATCCAGTGTTTTGCACGATGTGGCTTTGCTGAACTGAAGGAATAGGTGGTAACTAATATTCATGATCCTTCGATTTTCTTCACCAGCATGACATTTTGGCCAAGGAGTCACCCGGTCATGTTTCCACATCTGCAGACAGACCACTGGAGCAAAATGAAAACAATGGTGAGATGACATGAAACAAAACACCCCTCTACAAACAGACTTATATATAAACTAATGGCAGTCTTGATTTATGAATAACAAACACATAAACTGCTCTGTATTCTTGTGATACTATACACAGTTATTCCCACCTAGGTTCCAGTTTATCTTGCATCAGTTCCAGCTGCCTTGTTGAAGGACAGAGGTTTGTGAAAATGACCCTATTTCACAGATAATATAAAACTGGGAGGTGACCAGGAGGACACTTTGTACACTAAAGAGGGCAAAGTTCTGTACATATGTTCGATAGAAAAATGTCTCTCTTATTTGGCTTTATTATGTTATATGCCCTAGTGTATGAATCACATGAAGGTGCTCTAAACCGTGCCACCACCAGCAGCTTGTTACCTCCTCTCACTCAGGATGAAGCTGCAGTTAATGATCCCGTTCCCTCCATGGTGCAAGGATGCAGTACGTCCCACATTAGAAGGAGTTGTTTAAACATTTCTATCCTTATTATTTGCTTCCCTGCTGTTTCACTATTATATTTTTTCTTTAGGCGTGCATCAAAACACACCAAAAACCTCACCTCAAAACATGCCCCAGTACAGGAATGTGTTCAATGACCGTGCCAGGAGGGACTTCTGCTACTGGCTCATTGAAAAGAAGGGCTCAACATGTAAGTACCTATCCAAGCTCTGACTGCAGCAAAACATCACCTATACAATAAGTATCGTCTTGGCGTGACATTCACATGCACATGTGGCTGGGACGACCATAAATTTCTTTCATTGCTCACTCAGCTGCTCGGCCTTTAAAGTTTTGATGCTTATATTTAGACGACCAAGAAGCTTTTATAGAAATCCCTCGTACCTCCCACCTTTGGATTTTATCATAACCTTTTGTCCCTCACAGACCTCCTAGTCAGCACGCATGTCATTTTATGTGGGTATATTATAAAGTGGATTGAACGATTGAGTGTCAGGATCAAAATCAAAATCTACCGCAATCTGAACAGATAATCAGCTTCTTCTGTATTTCATAAAAGGAATGTAAACACTTCTAAATGTCTACCACAAGCAGCATTTTAAAGAGGGACAACTATGTGTCTTTATCAACATTATGACTGCTTTTCACAATGGTCAGAAGAATGATGCATCTTCATTTCTTCCTTACAGGTAAAGGATACAGTTTTGGTGCCTACAAGACCTGTCTGGGATTACCAAAAGTCTAACTCTAACTTTTTTAACCATCTGCCTAAATTTGTTTAAACTACTTCAAACCATATGATTTCACTGGATATAATGTATAATTAATCTTCTATCACTTTACCAGAGCGTGTCTATACATGACACAATGTCCACTATCTGAAGAGTGATTATTCCACCTTTCAGTGGAAATGCTGTTAATTTAAGGTATTAAACATGGGAATCCAAAAATTGTAGTGACCGCAGTAATGGCCTTAGGATAATGTTTAAAGTATATACCTAACTACAGTATGCTGAATAAAAAAACAAACTATCAACATCTCAAGGAGAGCGGTTATGTACACTACAAGAAGAAAATGTTCTTGGCATTGATTTTTGCATGGGGCATGATTACCACTGGTCTAAGTTAATTTGTAGATATCTAGTATGGTACAGAAATAAACTGAAATGTCTTGAGTACACCTCTTTTGTATAATAGTATCACTGCTCAGCATTAAATACTTGCAAAGTGTGTCCTACCTCTGACCACTTTTAAAAGCAGGCTTAAAGTCCCATATTCTCTCCTGGCTTCTTATTGTTATGTTTATTGCTTTTATCTTGTTTTAATGTCTTTATTTTCTTTCTTTTTTTNTTTTTACCTCTAAATGTGTATAGAGTATACATTTTCTTTTATTCACTCTTTAAAAGCTTGGTTTCAATTTCTTTTAAAGTTTAAATGTACGCAATGTATTTATTCTGTATAAATAAATGTGCCTTGCCTCGCCCTCACGAGGCTGTCTTACGCCTTTTGTTCTGTTTTCGCGGTATTTGTCGCTCATTAGTCAAATCTCGTTCGTATAATTTGGTTGCGTTCAACGGGTCAAAAACAGAACTTTAGAACCATGTAGCGGGTCATTTCAACACAAACATTCTGGTCAAATCAAACATTGAACACGACAATGAAACGTACGCCGGTATGTATATTGTTTTTCTTCAGACACGTTGTTAGCAAGAACTCGTCTGAGCTAGCGGGGAGACTCGCTGACTGAACCGACGCGGATAAAGTGACCGCCTATGTTGACCTCCTAGCAGACCCTGCTATTCCCACTGTACCGAGCTTGAGAAGGTAACTTCACAACTCTCCAGCATTAGGTAGCTTAGTTCAATAAATTTAGCAATGTAGCTAACTAACTATACCTGTGATAGATAAGTGTAAAGTCATAATAAAAATTAAAAGTGGCTATTAAGCGTATTTTCGTAGCTAGAACATTTAGCTAATGCTACTTTTTGAGTTGCGGTTTGAGTCAACGGGTGATTTAATGTTAGCTAACACTTCTGCTAGCGTTAATTGGTCGAAGGTGCTAACTAACTAGCTAACTAGCTAACGGCCTCATTTAACACCAAAATCTGGCTGTGCTGTTTCAGCGTCTTTTCTACCGAGGACAGGTCAACCTAATTGACAGCTGCTCAAAAATACAAATGTAAACTGAGTCCAAGTAGTTAAAGTTAACCTAGCTAGGTTTTACTTTAATTTCGACAAACACCTGAGCACCGAAAATTGATTGACACATCTCCAGGTGTAACCTAGTTAGCTGTGCTACATACAATTTGGTGGAACTAGCCCTGATGTGTTGCACCATGTTTGATTTTTTTTCTGTAATTTCACAGCAGTTAAAAACTGATATAATAGACCCAAGGCTAATGTGCAGTATACAAAAAAAATCAAGTTTTGATCTCAATCATTAAACTATAAGTTTGACCAGTTAATTAAAGCGATTATATCATTCAGTGTTTCAGAATGCACCTTGTAAGCAAAATATAAGCCAATGACACAGGGCCCCTCTTCAAAACAAGGTCTCAAGATCAGGTAATAATGCAAGACCCACCTTAGGCCCTTATCATGTTGATATTGTGCTTTAGTATACCCATACAAAGATGCAATTAATCAAATGACTACAAACCAAACAGGGGCCCTGAGACAGTCACCTGCTTTGCCCAGCCTTGGTGCCACCTCCACCTGAAACAAAGACCACCTCTGCCAGCATCATAAAAACCTGATGCACCATTATGAATGTAATGATAATAACTTGATTTAAATAGCACTTTCCTCAACATAGAAAGTGCTTTAACTAAGGACACGAGAGACAGTAATAAAACTATACAGTAAAGATTAAAATTAGATAAAATAATAGGAGATTTAAATAATCCATGTCAGTGTTTTTAGCCGATGTTTAAAAGGAAATATAGAAGTAGATTGTGAACAGTTTAGGTGCCATGACAGCAAATGTGCGGTCATCCTTGGCTGCAAATCTAGACAAGAAGAGCTTCTTCTCGTACTTCTTAACCCACAGGGAAAAATTTACTTTGTTAAACAGTAAAATGCTACATATTTAATGAGTGTGCCATGTTTTTTTTTAAAATGTAGCACTTGAAGCAGTTCAGCATATTTGAAGAAGTTGCTGTACTTGCATGATTCTTGCAATTTTGGGGTTGTATCCACAAGTGTGGAATGCATTTATTCTAAGTGTCAGCTAAATAAATGTAATGTAATGTTTAGGTCTTCATCTACTAACTAAATTGATCACGAGACAGAGACATATCCTCTTATTGTAGAAAAAATGACTTAATACTGCATTTTTTTAACTTTTAAGTAGTGATGCTTTCATGTTTCCAGCTTGTTGCTCACATGATGTACTTGATGCTCATACAGATCTGTTAATTCTTCTCTCTGTATATTGGATCAGGATCTCCGACATGGACAGCAACAGAAAGAAGTTGGCGTTCAAGTGGCTACGAACTGCAATCACCTCACCTACACGTCTTCAGGGGGGAGATGCTGGCCCAGGCACACCCTCTCGCTGGAATATGTCGCCGAATGAAGATTCAAATACTTTGCTCCTCAGTGACTCTCCAGGACCTGACGGCCTTGGAGAACTGAGCCTGGACACTCCCAAGAGAAAAGCAGAGGTGCTCAGTGAAAGTGTGCCGTCTTTGGACAAAGTTAAGCTGAGGAAGCTTTCCAGGAAAAACTATGAAGATTTCATAACTTCAGAGGTAATGTCAATCTTGCTGAAGTGTTTTCAAAACTGGAGTCTCTGTTGTGCTATCTCGTGCATTATGTTGAGTTTTTGTTAAGGAATTTATTTGTCCTTTTGCAGCATAACTATCAGGAAATACCTGTGGACAACTCATCCAAGCAACTGGAATCCACAGAGAGCCAGCAAGTATCACCACCTCCGTCTCACTCTTTTGTCTTGAAAAAGAAAGACAGGACACCCGAGGAGGGATCGAAGGCTATCTACAAGAAGGCATTGATCGCAGCCATTGGCGGCACAAGAGCAAGACACAGCACTACTAATATCCCCAGGACTGACACCAACAGCCCATCTTTGTCATTTCTATCTTCACCAGTGAAGACTGAAGTTCCCCGTCCAGCGTCACTTGACAGAACGGTTGTGAATATTAACTGTCTCTCAATCAAACCTCAGAATACATCAGAGGACAACGGCACTGTCGAGGAAGATCAGTGGTCCCCCATTCAGGTGTTCGAGGACACAGAAGCCCAAGATGACAGCTCAGAGCCCCAAACAGGTGGAAGGGTAGGTCAACTAACACCCAGGAATCTGTCTTTTCTTGTAGTTTTGTTTGCTTATATACTGTAATTTCAAATGTTTTATTTGAATATAATCATGTGATTAATGTTTGGTCATTTAGCTAATATTTCTAATTTTTTGAAAATCAAAAGCAGCCATAAAATTTGTACAGAAGCCAGTAAATTAACTTAGAATAATCATCAAACCATTGAGCATTAAAAGCTAAAGGGACATGTTTTTTTTGTTTTGTTTTTTTTTCACTATTTGTTTATGTTTTTCAGAGTGTTGTGCTAAAAGGAGAAGATTCACCCAAGAGTTTTGTCGCTCAGGACTCTGTGTTTGTAGAGACAACATATCAAGAAAAATTATTTGCTACAGAAGATGAAGTGGAAGGTGAGGACTGTGACTTGTTCCTCCCTGCTCTGGAGTATATCCCAGATTCTCTGTGTTGTTTCACGACTCATCAGAGAGGCTCGTCTGACAGCCAACAATGGCAAAGTCCCTCAGTGAATACCCACGGAGCTACAACTTCCCCTCTCACCTTTCTATCCCCGAATGAAACCACTGGAGCCATCCAGCCAGCTGCTGAGGACATGCCTTTCTCACCCTCACGGAGGACAGTTTTTGTCTCATACAAGCAGCCCCGCCCACCAAACACGGGCCCTTTAAAGTCCCCCAGAGTTGAGACTGAGAGTCTCCGCTCCTCCAACATTATGGCCCATTTATCAGATCCCTTTGCTCTGCCACTACACTCAAATGGAGGAGTATTGAACCCTTTCTTGAACTCCAGAACCACACGCAGGCAATCAGATGCTGGCTCGTCCATGCGTTACCCCCCCTACTCCTTCACTCATGGTGGCACTCCTAAAAGAAGATTATCCATGGGGGCAGAACCTATGTGGACCAGTTACCCCTACCTGGACAGTCAAGTTGGTTTCATAGACACACACTGCCATCTAGACATGCTTTATGGAAAACTTGGCTTCTGCGGGACGTTCAGCAGCTTTCGAAGGCTGTACCAAAGCAGCTTTCCTCCCGAGTTTAGAGGCTGTATTGCCGACTTCTGCAACCCAGGGATCATGGTGAAGGAGGCCCTGTGGGAAGGTTTGCTAGGTGAAGACATGGTATGGGGGGCATTTGGGTGCCACCCCCACTTTGCCAAAGACTACTCGAGGGTCCATGAACGCAATATACTGATGGCCATGCGGCATCCAAAAGCTGTGGCATTTGGTGAGATGGGCCTGGACTACTCCTACAAAAACTCCACTGACACCTTCAGACAAAAAGAGGTAATGTCTAATTTAATATCAATAAAGCTTTTGTCCCCTAACTGTTTATCTTAAACTAGATAGGCATTTATTGTTGTGAAGTGGTCAGTAATATATTTTGTCTAATGGAATGATAATAATGATAAAAAATAATAATGAATGGTCTGTGTTTTGTTTCTCTGCGAAGGTGTTTGAGCGTCAGCTTCGTTTGGCTGTGGCCATGCAGAAGCCTCTGGTAATCCACTGTAGGGACGCAGATGATGACCTGCTGGCAATCATGAAGAAGTGTGTCCCTAGGGAATACAAAATTCACAGGTGTGTACGTGGAGGAAAATCATCTGACGAGTTGTTGGCTTCAGCCCCAGTAATGCCCAAAGCCGGACAGTGCAGTCTCTGAAAGGCTGAACACGTAACGTAACGTATGCAAGTCTGTTCTCAGAGCGGCTGCTGCACTACGCTTCCACTACAATCAATGAATCTCTGAGTGGTAACTAATGTTAGTTAGAACGCTAATGTTAGCAAACGTTGGAATAAGATGTAAAGCTCTGTAATTATGATGATGAGTCTCGATCAGCGTGTATTTGAAAATGAGCGGATTTCATAGACTCTCAGTCAAGTGCTGGCTGGGGGAGGTGGAGCCGCCCACCTCTGATTGGAGACTGTTAACACTTTTTTATATGTGTGTGTGTGTATGTAATATATATATGTGTGTGTGTGTATATGTGTATATATATGTATATGTGTATATGTGTATATATATGTATATGTGTATATATATATATATATGTATATGTGTATATATATNTATATATGTATGTATATATATGTATGTATATATGTATGTATATATATGTATGTATATGTATGTATATATATGTGTATGTATATATGTATATGTATATATATATGTATATGTATATATATGTGTATATATATGTATATGTGTATATATATGTATATGTATATATATGTGTATATATATGTATATATATATATATGTATATATATGTGTATGTATATATGTGTATGTATATATGTGTATGTATATATGTGTATGTATATATATGTATGTGTATGTATATATATGTATGTGTATGTATATATGTATGTGTATATATATATATGTATGTGTATATATATGTGTGTGTGTATATATATATGTATGTGTATATATATATGTATATATATATGTATATATATGTATGTGTATGTATGTGTATGTATATATATGTATGTGTATGTATATGTATATGTATATATATGTATATATATGTATGTGTATATATATGTATATATATGTATATATATGTA
>NTHP01001139.1:65934-76025 GCA_003416845.1 Oplegnathus fasciatus | reverse complement strand
GCAAGGACAGGTAGTTCGCTAACTGAAATAGAAGGAACCGAAGATACAGATTCTTCCTCAGAGATACGATTAGCTGCCCTTTTCAGTTGTTCACTCAGAGACATAAGGTCTCGTTTGTTCATGTTGTTTGTTTCTCCTAGTTTAATCAGGAATAGCAGGGAAACCTGTCTTGTCTAAGATATACTGCCTACTAATAGTAGCTAACGGCATAATAGGAGTTGTTCTTGTTTCGATAACCAAAGTAACAGTAAGAATCAGATAAGGGAGTTCTTGATTAGCTGGATCGTAGATTTCGCTAAGGAATAGCTTAACAGGTGGCGTTGCATCCGGATCAATGTCAAAACCTGCTGTCTCGATGAACTTATCATGACCGTCATGCAGTAAAGGAGCATCCAATGCACCTGAGATAGCAAGATAAGCAGTTTCTGCGTTGATCTCGTCATCTGAGATAGGTTGTACGATTACTGTGGTCTTGTCAGGAAAATCCGTAGAGTGGACGATGAATTTGACGGTATGCAGCTTAGGATCAATACCTATGGAGTCAGAACCATCTAAAAGCAAGAAAGACTGATAATTAGAATCCTTGATGAACTCACTCACATGAACCGCTGATAAGTACTTGTCAATGTTGGTTACGATAACAGGTTTGATGTCTGTGACAGAAGGAGCAGGTGCTGATTCATCACGAATCATCTTATACGCCAATTCACCATTCTTACGAGAGGCATAAAGATGAATGCAAGTATCTAGGAACTTAGTATCAGGAAAATTGAACGTAAGTCTGTTGTTATACCAGATACCGGTAGCTTCGTCTTTATAAGCTGAGGTGTCTGCATAATCTAAGTAAGTACCTGCTGTTGTCCAAGTGAGCTGAGACTCATTGAGAGCCTCTTCAGCAAGCTTTCGCTCATACCCTACCGGAGCATCAGGTGGAACGACAAAAGGGCCTACACCGTCTCCCAGGGGCGTATATTGATACTCATACGCACCTCCTCGGGAGATACTATCAGGACCAGCTATCTGAGCCACTGTAGGATCTCCCGGAATGCAAGATTTAAGGTTTCTTCTCATANTTGCCCAAGTCCATCCGCTCCCAAATGTCAGGAGATAGAGCAACAGACCGCTTGATTGAGTCAACAAGACAACCATTCAGGAATACGTGCATGTACAAAGAGGAAGGATCGTATGCAAGGATCAATCTTTGCCAATCTTCGAACTGACCTTTCCACGCTCCCAGATAGAACTTATTCAAGGAAAGGTTCTCTGTCTTAGTACTATCCAAGTTGTACGTGAAGTTAGACTCGATCATGGTAGCACTCTCGTGATGGCAAATAACAGGGAAGTTGTTCTTACCTACGACACCAGCAGAGAACATTGGGCCAGTATCGTACCCTTTCTCACGTAAAGCCACACTTGGCTTAAAATCAAACATGAGTGTGAAGGCTGCATCTGTACTTATTGGAAATGCGTACTTCAAACCAGATACATTGGCAAAATCAGCTGATTTGAACACAAGACAACGACCATCTGCCCTTCCACTACCTGAACGAGTACCTTCGATAAGAGGTGTACCTGTAATTTCTACTGTAACACCGTTCGCTTTGTAAGTTGGGGTCTGAAGAGTGTCTCGGGTGAAGTCATGATGCAAAAGTAGACCTTTTTTAGCATCAAAGTTGGCTGTAGCAGACAAATCGTACTCAAAAGTAGTACCATCCGTCACCAAAAGGGCTGTTTTAGCCCGATTATACCGAGTATTGTCAACAGGACGAGGACCACCATTCAAACACTTACCATACACAGACAAAGCGTTAATAATCTCAACTGGTTGCTCAAACATAACGTGAGCAGACGACCAATGCCACTCAGGAGCTGCAGAAGCCACAGATTTCCAGCCTCTTTCCAGCATAGACTCACGAACTGTCTCATAAAACCGTCCACGAGAACTTAGATCACAACGAACAGGTACAAGTTGAGATTCACCTGTGATTCTACTCACGAACTCAGGATCTTCAGAGAGATAGGCATAATTATCGTAACAACCTCTCAGATAAGACCAATCACTTCGATGGTTAATCTTTTTGTTGTAATAACTCAAATCACCATCCACTTCCATCAACATTTTGGTAGATCCGAAGGAGAACCATCTGAAATCAGAGATATGGCCTGTAGGAAGGCGATCTTCGAACTCATCTTGTACAAACTGTCTGTAAGCTTTCAAGTATTCTTTGAAACGCTCATAGTGTACCTGTGGTTGTGCATCCGACTCACCTTGGAACCAGATAACAGGAAGTAGACGGTTAGCTGGGTTCAGATTAAGGGCATGACGTACTCTATCAATTTGTAAGCGACCATATGGCTGGTTAACACCCAAACGGTTACCGTTAATAGCAGGCCACATCTTGGCTGCATCATAACCATCACCGATAGGGTTCTCATCACCAAAACCAAGAGAACCACGAGAAGCATTGACAATCAGAATGCCGTAGTCTTCAGGGATGTAGTTCAGAAGCTGTTGTGCGAGATAATAACCTGTACCCACGAGACCGCCTTTACGTCTTGCGATAGGTTCGCCTTCAGAACCAGCTACAGGGGTGTAATACACCACATGATACAGGTTGTTGCAGACATCCAGACAAGGAGCTGCTGGGATGACTCTAAGGTTGCAATCGTCATATGGACGATACTTTTTGTATGTTTCTAAGTCTTTATGACCACTCATCTCCAAGGTAATATTCTGACGATTAGCTTGAGCTTCGTCCTGTCCTGGATGTACGAGAGGATCAGGGTATCCAGTTTGGAAACCTACCTGCATAAGTCGAGGATTAGGTTCACACGGGTACGGATGTACTTCACCAAAGCCAGTCATGTTACTTTGACCAGCTAAAGGCAGAATGTAGTACTTACGTGTATCAGGATTGCCACCTGCTCCAGTCTCACCTGTGTTTGTAATGGTGACCTTACCAGAAGCGGCATCTTTAGTAATGTTGATACCCACACCAGAACCGAGATACTCCATGAGCATCTCCTCTGGCATGGCGTTATATTTATCAAGGCGTTTAGTGCCTTTTTCAGCAGGTAAGCGGTACAGGTTAGTACCGGAACCTACTACATCGCAATCCAATCTGTCAATGTTAAGCAGCTCAGGGAGCTCACTTACGTTAACAGAAGCAGAGCGAGGTTTCTTAGTATGCTGTGTCGACAACGTGCCTCCTTCCCCGCCTCAGCGGGGCTATTCTAATTTAACTGCTACGACTCGTAAGTGCTTAACGCACGATGGCGAATCTTGCAGGGTAGCCAAAACTCTCTATCATCTCCGACACGTTAAGGGGGGGCCCCATCTACCTCATGATGTGTCACCACTAAAACCGAGGGCCCCAGTGCCTCAAGCACTAGGAGCCATCTACCCCCTCAGTGACCAGTCTTGTTCCGGCTGGAGTCTCTTCCGCTTTAAAATTGGCAGACGGGTCTCCATAGGTAAGAGCCACTCTACCCTGCTCGTCCTCTACTGAGACTCCTTTCGTATAATCTGCCGAAGAAAAGTTACCTACGTGGTACTCGTAGGATGGAGGTGCTACGTAAGCCGCAATAGCGTTTATGGTTTGAGCTTGTTTAGGCAAGGCAATCCATGTTTTTCCACTATCTCGGGAAATACTTGCGTAACCTCCTGACAGGCCTGCTACGAATGTAGCACTTCCATCTGCATTTGGATAAGCAACCAAGGTCTGAATACTGGGACTAGGGGTGCCACTATTCAATCCTCTAGGAAGTGGCTTCCAAGTCTTACCTTTATCCTCACTAATACTGGCATGTCCGTCGTTTAAACCTGCTACAAAAGTATTACCTGAAGCGGCCACTGCTTCGATAGTTGAAAAGGCAGTCCCACTATTTAGCCCTTTAGCAAGTTGATTCCAAGTCTTACCTTTATCCTCACTGATACTAGCATAGCCGCTTTGCATGCCTGCTACAAAAGTAGTTCCTGAGGAGGCTAGTGCAAAGATAGCGACACTGACGTCTCCACAATTCAACCCTCTAGATAGTCCCTTCCAAGTCTTACCTTTATCTATACTGAGACTCGCAAATCCATTAACCATGCCTGCTACAAAAGTATCTCCAGAGGCAGAGAGTGCATAGATGGCATTACTGGTAACGTCCCCATTCAAACTTGTGGGAAGTTTACTCCAAGTTTTACCTTTATCTATACTGAGACTCGCAAATCCATGATCGAGACCTGCCACAAAAGTATCTCCTGAAGCTGCCCATGAGAGTATAGAGCTAGAGCCTGCGCCACTTACCAAGCAACGAGGAAGTGCCTTCCAAGTCTTACCTTTATCCTCACTAATACTAGCATA
Source organism: Oplegnathus fasciatus (assembly GCA_003416845.1). NCBI lineage: Eukaryota > Metazoa > Chordata > Actinopteri > Centrarchiformes > Oplegnathidae > Oplegnathus > Oplegnathus fasciatus. Next base: position 71,676 of record NTHP01001139.1, on the reverse strand, counting down.
GCCACCATGGAACCCAGCTACAAAAGTATCCCCTGAAGCTGATACTGAACGTACATCTGAGACGCTTCCACTATTCAAGCCTTTAGGAAGTGCCACGTACTCTCCTTCCAGCCCTTCCTTACTTTGCTGTACGGCTACAGCATTACCTCCATCCATGCCAAATATAACAGGTTCTGTGATCGGCAAAGGGGGTGGTTCCACAAATTCCTTCGGTACAGCACAAAGTGCATTGATACTCTTAGTTGGATCTCCACAACCAAGACCTTTTGGTAGCGGTTCCCAAGTTTTACCACCATCTCTAGAGATACTTGCAGCACCGTCGGAAAAACCTGCTATGAAGCAACTGTTGTCACCTTCGGAGTAAGAGACCAGGGATTTGATACCGGAGGCGCTGCTGCCACTGTTCAACCCTTTAGGCAGTGCTCTCCAAGTCTTACCTGCATCTTCACTGATACTCGCAAAGCCATTAACCATGCCTGCTACAAAAGTATCACCTGAAGCTGCCAAAGAGGTGGGTGTGGCAGGGCGGGAAGGATGACTTAAGTAACGAGGAAGTGCAGTCCAAGTTTCACCTCTGTCTCTACTAATAGAGGCATAGCACTGCTCTTGAAGAACTATGAAAGTGTTTCCTGCTGCAGCCATGAGGGAATTGGCAAGAGTAGGGGGTACGCGTCCACTATTCAACCCTTGAGGAAGTGGATTCCAAGTCTTACCTCTATCTTTGCTAATAGAGGCAAACCCTGAGCTGAGACCAGCTACGAAAACATCCCCCGTGGCCGCTACACTTCTAACACCGTGAAGTCTACCATCGGAGCCCCCGCTGTTCAACCATCTAGGAAGTGCAGTCCAAGTTTCACCTCTATCTTCACTGACACCAGCATAGCCTTCATCCATGCCGACTATAAAAGTATCCCCTGAAGCTGCCATTGCAGTGATGTCTACGGAGCTGTTTCCACTATTCAACCCTTTAGGAAGTGCAGTCCAAGTTTCACCTCTATCTTTGCTAATAGAGGCAAACCCTGAGCTGAGACCAGCTATCAGCGTATCTCCCGAAGCTGCCACTCCGTAGATAGTTGAAGAGGAAGAACCACTCCCGAAACCTTTTTCCAAAGGTTGCCAACCATCTTCAGCCAGTTCTTCACCAATAGCACACTCACTTGCAAAACCACCAGCCATACCAGCGATAATAGCAGGTGGCGGAGGAGGGGGTACGTATGCACATATAGTGTTTATGATTTGAGCTTGCTTAGGTAAAGCAGTCCATGTTTTCCCATTGTCTCGTGAAATGGCTGAATATCCGTCTTCAAAACCGGCTACAAAGGTAGAAGCTCCCTCTACATTGGTGTACGAGATAAGAGACTCTACACGGTCTAAGCTACCACTATTTAATCCTCTAGGAAGTGCTCTCCAAGTCTTACCTCTGTCTTCACTAATGCTAGCATAGCCACTGTCGAAACCTACTACAAAGGTATTTTCTGAAGCTGCCATTGCATAGCAGGCTGCAAACGAGAGCCCGCAATTCAATCCTTCAGGAAGCGCTCTCCAAGTCTTACCTCTGTCTTCGCTGATACTAGCATAACCACTAGCCATACCTGCTACAAAAGTATCCCCTGAAGCTGCTATTGCACGTATAAGGGGGGAGGCACTTCCACTATTCAATCCTTGAGGAAGTGGACTCCAAGTCTTACCTTTATCCTCGCTGATACTAGCATAACCACCAGTCATACCTGCTACGAAGGTATCGCCTGAAGATGCCACGGCCTTAATATATTTAGAATACGCAGAGGAGGATCCACCGTCGGTATTCAACCATTTAGGAAGTGCAGTCCAAGTTTTACCTTTATCTTCGCTGATACTAGCATAGCCATTTTGCAGGCCTGCTACAAAAGTATCTCCTGAAGCTGCTACAGTCCAGACGGTGGAGCGGCTCCCACTATTCAATCCTTGAGGCAGCTCGGACCAAGTTTTACCTCTATCTTCGCTAATACTAGCATAACCACTAGCCATACCTGCTACAAAAGTATCCCCTGAAGCTGTCATTGCGAGGATGTCTGAGGAGGTACTTCCACTATTCAAACCTTTAGGAAGTGCCACGTATTCTCCTTCCCGCCCTTCCTTACTTTGCTGTACGGCTGCAACATGGCCTGCGTCCATCCCAAAAATAACTGGTTCTGTGATCGGCAAAGGTGGTGCTTTTTCTTCGTAAGCCTTAGGCACAACACTTAGGGTAGTAACATCAGTATCGGCGAAACCAATGTCCAGTTTTTTCCAAGTCTTACCGCCATCCAGTGATTGACTAGCAGAGCCATCTTCAAAACCAGCTACAAACATTACAGTGCCATCTGGCATTGCAGTACTTGTGAGTTCCCGAAGGTGTGTAACTTCGGTAGGTGCAGTGTTAAGGTATCTTGGCAGTGGATTCCAAGTAAGACCTTTGTCCAAGGAGATAGACGCATAGCCTTGCCCCATGCCTGCTACGAAGGTATCTCCGAAGCTTTCAATAGCGTAGATATGAGCAGCAGCATCTCCACAGTTAAGACCTTTCTGCATTGCAGTCCATGTTGCACCTCTGTCTTGGCTGATATAAGCATAACCATCGAAACAACCTACAATAAAGGTGTTGCCAGAGACTGCTGCTGAGACAATAGGTTCAGCACGAGTACTAATCTCAAGGTTATTCCAAGTAGCACCTCTGTCTACAGATCTAGCTGCTTTACCACCATTCTTACAAGCGATGATGTAATCAGCAATACCAGCGAAACAATTGATGTCATCGTTAGTCGCACCAGTAAACAAACCTTGAGGTAGTCTAGTCCAACCTTCACCTTTGTTTGTGCTACGAGATGCAAAGCCACCTTTAGTTGCAGCTAAGAAAATATCTTTAGCACCGAACAGAGCAGTTACGTCTACTTCAGCACCACCAGTATCCAGCCCTTGGTTCAGAGGTTGCCAGTTCTTACCTTTGTCCTCTGAAATAGCTGCCCATCCATCAACCATGCCTACAACAATAGTGTCATCGGAAACTGCAGAAGCAGTAATCTCAGCAGCCTTGGAAGCAGGAGTGTCCCCAGCATTCAAGCCTTTGAGCAATGGAATCCAGTTGGAACCTCCATCCAAAGACATGCTAGAGTTGCCATCAGTTGTACCTGCAAAGATACGGGGTTTTTCGGGAGGAGGTTGCTCGTTCACTTGAGCAGCAACACAAAGTATGTCGTTAGAGGAAGGCTTGGGCAAGCCTTGCCAAGTCGCACCCCTATCTACGCTAATAGAGGCATAGCCCTTCGTCGCCACGGCCACAAAGGTTGTCCCTTTGGCAGCCACATCCTTGAAGCTGGCCAGTGTGTTGCCGCAGTTCAGTCCTTTCGGAAGTGCTCTCCACGTCTCACCATTGTCATCACTGATAGCTGCATAACCGTCATGGTAGACGGCCACAAAGGTAGCTCCCGAGGCAGCAAGCCCGGTAGCCCAGGCAACGTTCGGTATCGAAATCTTCTTCCAAGTTTCACCTTTGTCCTTTGAAAGATAATTACCTGCCGCTCTTCCCGATCCGCTTACAATGAAGACACCATTGGAGGCTACTAGGGCATCGAAGTAGATAGTGTCCGCAAGCCCTAGGTTTGGAGGCAAAGCTACCCAAGTATTGCCTCTGTCAACACTTTTCGCAGTGTAGCCGTCTGAAAGCACCGCAATAAAAACATCCCCCGACTGCGCAAAAGCTTTACACTCTGCCGTGCCAGAAGAGCTCCCACTGTTCAGCCATTTTGGGAGTGCAGTCCAGCTTTCCCCTCGGTCCTTGCTCAAATACGCAGCCCCGGTGCCGCCTCCCGCTAGAAAGTTATTTCCGTCGAAGCACATGAGCGCCGTGGTTTGATTCCCTGCACTGAATTGACGAGGCTCCTCCCAGTGCCTGCCTCCGTCTAGTGAGCGTCCAATCCTAGAATAGCCTCCATAGCCCAGCCCTGCTAAAACAACCTGGCCATCCGAAGAAACAGCTAAAGCCTCTGCAGTTGCATAATCTGCGTTAGCTGGGGGCGCTCCGAAACCCTTAGGCAATGCAGTGTATTCCTTAAAAGAAGGTTCCAGACGAAAAGCAACCCCCTTCGAACCTCCCAAGTAGAAAGGCACTTCGCCATTGTCTGGATCTAAAACTTTGACGAAGACACCCCAATAAGGACCGTCACTGCCACCTACAGCGTGGATAATACCGTGAGTATCTCCTGCACCTTCAGCAATATCTTCAACTGTCATACCTGCTGATGCAGCACTACCTGTATGTTTGATTAAAGGATATTCACGATTATCCACACCTGCAGTGTCAGTTAATACGAAGTTAGTGAGTTGACCTGTGAAACCATACTGTTCGTTTGTAGAACCAAACAAGTTATCAACTACAAGCTTACCTGCAACTTCAATATTAACTGCAGCACCTGCTTTCAAGATAGCAGGATTGTCATGGTCGTGCACAGTCCCGTTTACTTTAACCTGCGGTGCTAGTGTTTCATCGGAGATTACAACATGAAACTCCTCGATGTTTGTGCAAGTCACGCCGATAACCAGAGGTTTGTCGTTAACAGTCAAAGAGATAATGTCTTGGATTGTGCCAATGCTGTCAATAGTAGGTTTTACAAGCTCAAAGCTGAGTGTGCCGTCTGCTACAGTCCATCTTGGAATCTGAATATTGCGAATGGTTAGTTCTGAAGCAGGACCAGTGTTTCCAGCGAACAAAGGTGTATAGTCTTTGTCCTCGAAGAAAGTAACCTTACCTGTTTCGATGTCTGTTGAAGTCAAGACACCATTGGGACTTGTCATTGTCAGTCGAGCAGTAAACACTTGTTCATCCAACAGGGACAGAGAGCCTACAACTTTAGGGTCGATCTCAACTGTCATTCCATTTACTGTGTGTTTTACTGCACTACCTACCAGAATCTCCCATTTATACGTATACTCCGCAGGCGTCATAAAATCATCCACGAGAGATGTTTCAGCAGACAAAGTAAAGCTAGGATCATTATAACTGATAAGCATCAAGTCTTGTGGACTTGTAATTACCGCCGTAGGTGCTTGTTCATTCCGACGATGAATAGTCAAAGCTTCAGCAGCATTACTGTTCTTTGCTGGGTCATTCAAGGAAACCATGTTCAAAGATACAGTTCCGTGAGTATCACCGTATCCTTCTACATCCACAAAGTCTTCCATTGGAATGCTAACATTCATACCTTCTACGATTACACGATTATCTCGTCCTGTTGATTTAACTGTCCAAGTATAAGTGTAGTCTACACGATCATCTGTTGCTGATGTTGCAGCAGATAGTTCGATGAACTCATTCGCAGGAATGTTCAGATTACCAAGGTCTTGAGGACTGGTGATTACGGCAGCAGGGTCAAGTTCAAGAGGTCTTGAGATCTTGAATGCAATAGCTACAGTACTTGTTTTGCTAAGGGTACGTAGACTCGTAATAGTCAGACGAGCAGTAGCATCAATCTCCCCCAAGCCATCAGTATTTACGAAGGAACTCAAAGGCAGACTGATCAAGTTCTGTGACTCACTCGTATACGTCTTATCTCTCGTCTTTACTTCCCATTCGTACCGATAGTCGATATTAGGTGCCACCGTACTTGAGCTACTCTCAAAGCTAAGAGGGGCACTTGTCACTGGAATAGTCTTACCATTCAGATCAGCAGGGGATGTAAGCATACGAGCAACAGGAGCAGGTTCAGCTTTACGAACGTATGTTGCTGT
>NTHP01001139.1:41501-52024 GCA_003416845.1 Oplegnathus fasciatus | reverse complement strand
TTATCTAGTCGGTGGTGTATCGCCTATGTTGACTAATCTCTGATAAGTCTATATAGTCGGTATGTGTCTCAAATCCTGCTCCTTATATATGCAGGTCGGTAACAGCCCCCCTAAGTATGCTGGGTGTAAGCTGTTCCGTTCTTTAACAACTGAATCTTTCCTACCGTTACCGGTTAGCTTCTATAGTGGCTGGTAATGGTAATAAAACACCTTTTTACTGTTATGGTGATTTGTGCTGGGGTGCTGTAAAGCCTAGAGTTTATAGGGGGCACGGCAGACCCAACAAAAGACCTATCAGAAAAGTGTTAGGAACAATGGAAAAGCGAACTATCAAAGACTGTTTGCCGTGACTACCCCATAATTGCAACGCCTAGCTACTCCGGTACTAGGGGGCGTTATGCGGGCAAGGAACGAAACTTCCAGCTTGCCTAGGTATCTGCATTGATGCAGTGTGGGCACAGTTTCTAGCCTTAATAAACCCCTGCCTACTTGATAGGCACGGTGTAAGGCTAGATAGTGGAGTGTGGCGTATGAATGCGTCAGTAAATGCCGGTCGATAGCCAAACCATTCAACAACCTGACGGCTACTAGTTATTGCCCTTAACTCTGATAAACCCCTGCCTACTTGATAGGCACGGTACAGGGGGGCACTCTGGCTACTCCCGAAAGCTTGTAATAGTGTGAAGCCCCCCAGCTTGTTTAGTGGGAGTGGTGGAACGTAGCGCAGCCATGTAGTACGAAACACCGATTATGATAGTTTGCTTTGATAGGCACGGTCGCACGGTTAGAGGGCAGTCTGGAAAGATTCTGTATTACCCCTGTAGGTAGAAAAGCTACCACAGGCAGAACGCTGGGTTGTTTCGATAGGAACGGATAGATGAGTAAGTATCCGCAGAAGCAACCCGACCCGTTTACGCAATAGCGACCGATACCGTAGAGCGTCACCGATTTAGGCTGGGCACAACCCCATGGGGAAATGCTTATATTAAAGGCCAATCATCGACCGCATAAGATAACTTGCCTGCATCATCGGGTTAACGGGAAAAGCGTTAGGTTCAAACGATACCGCAGCATTTAAGCCAATCGCCAAACGAACCAGCCCCCTTAAATTCTAGGGGGCTTTTTTGGTTCAAACCTAAACCAATCTCTTTTAAGGAATGTCAACCGTGACTAATCCAAACAACGAAACACTGGTTAGCAAGTACAACGCCGCTCAGTCAATCGATGAAAGGCTTCAAATCTTGTTGGGTTCTGTGCCTGCCGATGTTGCTTCCAAGCTTTCCGAAAAGTCACTGGAAGCAATCGACGGTGCAATGGCTTTGTTCCTTGCAGAAGGAACACGACGGAATAAAATTGCTGATTTGCTTTTCCAATGTATCAATTGCGCCCATATTGATGGTGATTATTTGCCGTCTGTCGCTCTGAGCCTCGCAGCTCACAATGGTGATTCAGGTCGTAACATCGATCAGTTCTTGTTTTTCTTCTCTCCTGTAAACCGTGCAAAAGGTATCTGGAGCATTAGCGAGAAAGAACGAAACAAGGACTGGGGTAGCAAAGATTGTGCTTTGAACGACGTGACTTATAAATTGTTCCTTGACTCTTACAAAGTCTGGCACAATTTTAGTTTGTCCGCCGCAAAAGAGGCACGGAAAAAAGCAAAGCAAGCCGACCGTGACGAAAAGCTGAAAGCACAAGGGCTTGAGGATTTTATCGACGACGGTACATCGGCTACAAAAGCCGATGGTGATATGTCTGCCGCAGATCGGCACGCTCAAAAGCTTTTGCAAGCTGAGAACATTGTTTCCAAGAAAATGGAAGCAATGTTAAAAGGCACGCTGAAAGCTTTCATGCAAGCCGACGATGCAGGCTGTACCGATACACGTTTGCAAATTTCCAAGGCTGAAATGTTGGAAATTTTGAAGCGCAATCTGGAGGCTGAGCTGGGCAAATTGCACGGTGGTGAATCTAAAAAGGGCAGTTATCAGTTTTTCAAGGGCGATTCTAAGGACGGCAGTAGTATTGCTGCTCATGAATCTATCATCGAAACAACTGCCCTCTTGAACTAGGGTTATTTTCAAGCCCCCCTGTAGAAATGCAGGGGGGTTTTATAAATAATCAATGGTGATTATTTGATGAGCGATAAAGGTATATATATGAGCGATGTACGTACGAACCTGCAAAAGCAAGCTATGATGCTGACTGGGTGCAAATCTGGGGCAAAGTTTGCCGCTATGAGTAATCGCCAGTTGCGTGACTTTATCTTTCAACACAAGAAAGGTGCAAAGCTCGCTAAAACTAGGGCGGTTAAGGCCGCAGCATTTCAGCGAGATAATGCCGAAAAGCTGGCTACCATCGGCAAGCCCAGCCTCAAATATGGTATTGGTGCGATTGACCCTAACTCTAGAGAGGGGGGTGGACGTGCTGTTAAGCGTGCCAAGGTACACCACGACGATCTAGACGAAAGGTTCAAGGAAACTCACCACGGTGAAGCCCTTACCCGTCGGCTAGAACGTCCTATCCGTGACGGTAAGTTAAAACCGACACAGGCACAACTGGACGCAAACGACCGACGCAAAAAGTTCAAGCCCCTGATGGATATAACCACAGTAGGCTGTGAAACTGTTGGAGTTGCCCCCCTTTACAGCGGGAAGACCATACTGGCTATCCCTAGGGATAAATTGAGTATGAAAGAGCAGGAGAATTGCCCCCTGCCTAAAAGGTTCGCCCCTGAAAAGTACCGCTGCCCCCAGAACAAAAATCAAACGATGTCTATCTCTACCGCTCTGGTGGAAATTGGCAACACGAAAGCCGATGGTTCTGGTGACAGTGTCCGCCGTGTTATCTCTACTGTGTCCGACTACTCACTGTCGGCTGGTGATAGGTCGGAATGTGTAGCCAAACGAGATCAGCGGGAACGGCTGGAACTGCGAGAAGTGTTAGGTGAATTACTGCCTGCCCTCGATAGCTCCAACAAAAAAGCTGCCCCCCGCTTTGCGGCGATGATGCTGGAGTGCTACCCTACCGATTCTGGTATTATGCGAGATGTCAAGGGGTCGCTCCAAAAAATCACCGTGAAGGTCGAAGGTGAAGAGTTTAACCGTCGGCGCGCTTCTAAAGCTTTGCAGGTTCTGAAATTGCTGGGATAAAGCAAGCAAGCCCCCGCTCCCGCATGGGAACGGGGGCTTTTTTGTGCCCAAAATTTTTTTTTTTTTCGCACTACGGAGACGACTCCGCGAGCATAAGGGCGTGCACTAGCGCCACACAGCCCGTGGTTTCGTTCCGTATTTCGTCGCTCTTTAGCGGTTAATTTGAGAAGCCTATTTTGAGTTTGAGATGTGAATCTCGTTGACACCAGAAATCTAATTTCCAATCGTCAACTTTTTCCAGATTAGACTCGCGGCTTTGCAATCCATAGGGAAATTTTTAAAATGATGGACGTAATCATGTCTGTTCTGGCTGTTGTTGTTTTCGTTCTGTACATGGCTGCACGTATCGCTTTCGCGGCTCAGCAAGGCCGTGATAATGTGGCGTTTAAGCATCGCTGTGCACCTGATGCAAAAGTCCTCGTACCTGAAGAGGACGACAAGGTGCTCGTGGTCGAGGCTGATGCAAAGGTGCTCGTAGAACCAGTCGAAGAATACCTCGCTGCACCTGAGAACTATGCAGTGTTGTATCGTAAGATCATCCGTGACCGTGGGTATATCCACGAAGAGGCTAAAATGTGGGGTGATCGTGAGTTCTGTGAGTACGTAGTTGCGACTACCTTGGAAGATCGCAACTGGAACGAACCATACTCCGAAGACTGGAAGTTCTACGATATGCTTCACGGCTACGTATCCCTTCGTGGTCTGGGTGTGGTTTCTTATGCGTAAGTAATTCCCTCATAGGCATTCTATACGAGTGCCTATGCTGGATGTTATTTGCATTATAACCTGACTGGAGTTAAATAAATGTCCCCTTTCGTATCAGTGAACCTCATCGGTATTCTTTTCGACATCATGGAAAACGACATGGATATGAATTTCATTCATAAAACTTGTCGTGCTATGAGCATCGAAGAGAATGCACAAATGGTTGATTATGCGATGAATCGTGTTGATGCAGCCAAGAAAAGCAATGCCGATGATGCGTACGCTAAAGAATGTCATGCCGGCTGCATTGCGGACTTGGCACAATGGCATTACGAAAAGAAAGTAGAAGATACTTTCCACGCTCCTCTGGTATAGTCCGAGGACTACGGAGCCGAACCGCCCGCCGCACTTGTGTGAGCGGGTTTTTTCCACCCTAAATTTTCTCTTTTTAATAGGATTTTCAAAATGAAACTGTCTCCTTCTGTACGTATGAAATTGGCGCACCGTCTGGCTCAGCGTGATTCTTGGATCATCGGTACTAAGACTGGCGCAGCACGTAATCTCAATAGCTACAAGGATTTGCTGGCTGCCTGCTTGCGGAATGTGAACCTCGAAGTCACCAACATCACCAACCTGTTGATTGACTTCAATGAGCGAATCCTCAACGACAAGTTTACCGTTGCTCGTGAGACTGACATCGCTTTGGCAAATTTTGGTCGGAAGCGTGAGCAACGTATGCGTAGCGTGGCTGTGCGTCAGAAAGGTTTGGATGAGAAAATTGCACGTTTCGAGGCTGCTCGTGCTCTTTACGTCGAGATCTTCGGCGAAGTAACTGAGGCTGACAAGCGAAAGGTTCGTGATGCCATTCCTGAGAATGAACGTCTGGACGATTTCATCTTTGGCATCTGCAATCTACGCCATGATGGGCATCACCTTTTGGCTGTCCTTGCCGTAATTGCAGAGCAGTGGGTATATGTCAAGCCTTGCTGCAATTGTGGTTCCAAGCACGGTTGCGATTGTGGTTGTGAGTGTGAGCACTACGGCGACACTTGCGGCTGCTGCGATTACTGAGTTGTTTCTCGCCCACTAACGTGGGCATTCCTTCTTTTTTCTCTTTTTTAATAGGATTTTCAAAATGAAATTGTCTAACTCTATCCGCATGAAATTGGCACACCGTACGGCTAAAAATGGTCTGTGGATGTTGGGTTCCCGTGCTGGCAAGCGTCGAGGCTTTAACACGTATCGTGACCTGTTCAACTATGCCCTCAAGCATGTGCATCTCGAACTGGAAAGTCTGGTGCCTGATCTGATTAATGATCAGCGCGAAATGCTGGAGCTTGAGCATTCGATTGGCCGTCAAGCTGAAGAGCTGATGAATCCGACCCAGCGCCACCGCTGCTACGAATGGGAGTTGGATAGCATCCGGTTGGATCAAAAGCGACTGGTTGCATATGGCGAGCGTTTCAAGAAGACTCGTGCGCTGTACGTGGAAATCTATGGCGAATACACCGAGGCCGAAGAGCAAGCGCTGATTGACTCCCTGCCAGCGTGTGAGCGTCTGGATGGATTTGTATTCGGGATCAGTAACCTGTTGCATGATGGATTTAATCCTCTGGCAATCGTGTCACAATTGCGTGCACAGTGGGTTTACGTGAAGCCTTGCTGCAATTGTGGTTCAAAATACGGTTGTGAGTGTGGCTGTACTTGTGAAGAGTATGGCGATCACTGCGACTGTGGTGATGATTCCGATTGGTAAGAACATTGCCCACTAACGTGGGCATCATTTCCCTTTTTCTCTTTGCCCAAAAGGGCATCCTTTTTGTTAGGAGTTTTATCATGTTCGATTACAATTCGTATACTGCTAAACTGGTAAGCCTGATTGCCCAAGTTGTGGATCTGGAAGAAGACTCGTATGATTGCGAGAAGCTGGAGAGTATTCTGGATGGCTGTGTGGAGGCGAACCGTCATTGGTACTTGGCTCGCCTTGGTGTGGTTTTGGAACAGTCTGAGAAGCTGGATGAGCCTGAAGATATTCTGCCATCCGAGGACTTGGAGTGGTGCGAAATTGGTGCGTTGTATGCCATCCACAGCTGGTTCGTGAAGGCAACACGGTCTGGCAAGTGGGTTTTGGCTGATCATTATGCGGATGCCTGTCAAGATTCCAGTGCGCTTCATATGCATCCTGAAGTTGTTCAGAGTGCATGCATCGAAGCAATGGACTGCGAGGAGTTCCATGACTTTTCGGTAGAGGCTTGCGAGAAGTTCCTCGAATCATTGGGTGCGGAAGAAGGTTCTGAACCTTGCAAATGGAGCAGAGTTTCTGAACTGTGCCACATCCGACTCAATCGGGAGGTTGAGGAACTGCTGGCTGAAGATGACGAAGAGGAGGATGATTGTTCTGAAGTCGAGAAGCCTGATGGTTGGACAGAAGAATGTGCACGTCAGGTGCTCAACGCTTTCAGTCAAACAAGCACGGCTGCACTTGTAATGGCAAGTGTGCATCCCGACCCACTTCGTGGTCAGTTGTTCTTCCTGTGATTCTTTTGCCCACTTCGGTGGGCATCCTTGCCCGAAAGGGCATCCTTTCCGATTTACCTTTCTATATATTTTGGAGAAATACCATGTCTAAGTTTATCCGTAATGCAGAGTACCTGCAAGCTGTTCGTTCCCTGTTCGTTAGCATTGGCGACTTTGAGTATGACGCTGATTCTGCGGAATGCATTCGTGCTCGTCTGGATCAACACATTGAGTTTGCTAACCACAGCTTCTTGGCTCGTGTTGCTGCGGTCATGGAACAGGACGGTAAGTTCCACGAACTGATGGATAGCTACGATGAAGATGGCTGTTATCTGGAATGGTATGAAATGGATGATCTTCACGCCATCAACTCTTGGTTCAAGGAAGCCAAGCAATCCGGCAAGTGGGATATGACTGGGCACTACGGCGATGCGGTGATAGGCACTGCCACTCCTTACGATCTTTTGGATCATCCTGAAGTGGTTCAAAAGGCGTACATTGAAGGCTTGGATGGTAAGGCGTTTGATACGTTCTATCGTGAACTTGATTACGACTTGGATGTGGCCTGTGAATTGGGACGTGGAAACTGCTACGGATTATCCAAATTGATGGACTTCTGCAAGGAAGATATGCTGAAGGTATCTGAGCCTGAAAATGTTCCTCCTTTTGATGTTCAGTATCGCAAACTTCTTCGTGATGGCGGTGAAATCCATCCGAAAGCTGTAATGCCACAGGATTACGTTCGCTATGTTATCGAACAGGCGACGCTTGATCGTAATTGGTGCGAGCCTTACTGCGAAGAATGGTACTGGTTTGATGAACTGGTTTCTTCAGCTAAAACCTTCCTGAAGTAGCCCATGTGCCCACTTCGGTGGGCATTCTTTCTTTTTTTTCTGTCGGAGTTTCAAATGAAAAACCAAAATCTTGTTGAAGTTGCTGCCCTTAAAACCATCGAAGACCAAAAAGCGTACATCTCCGCTCTGAGCAGTCGTGATTTCGATAAATTGATGGATGCATTGGAGTCGGGCGGTCGTGAGTTCGATAAGTTGATGGAAGCGTTGGCTAAAGATGGGCATCAGTACGATTTTCACCAAGCTTGTCTGACGCGTGATGAGGCTGAATATGATGCAGCCATTCAACGGCATATCATGACATTCTAATCGGTAAACACGTTTCTCTTTTTTCTTTTTATACTTGGAGTTATACCATGGCTACTTTCGTAAATCATCTGTCTGCTAAGCGTGTTTCCGGTTCCGGTTTCATCATGGATTTTGGCTACACCTCTGGCAATACCCGTGAAGATATGATCAAGGACTTCATGGATAATGTGCGTGTCGAGGGCTTTACACCTGATCAGGAAATCATGGACTTCCTTCAGAATGGTGCGAACGACGGTGATATTCTGAATCAGATTTCTGATTGTGGTAATTACAAAATCACCGTGAAGTTCTTCCAACTGGCCTACTAATTCTTTCGAGGAGCATTGACATAGGGTTAATGCTCCTTGCCGAAAAGGCATCCTCCTCTTATTTTTAAGGAATCTTATCACATGAAAACTTATTACATTCTGGTTGTTGCTATCGTTGGCTTTCTGGCTATGGCTGATCAATTCGCTAAAGATTTGGCAGTTGCGGAGGCTGAGTATTATTCAGAGTCTGCCTGTGTTATGAAATATATCCCTAAAGGTTTCGAGCGTCGGGATATTCAAACCGGCAATGGAACTTGCTGGATCAAGCGTTAATAAACACCAACAACAAACCACATAAAGGAATTTTGAAATGTCTACTCTTACTGTTCACCAACAAGCTGTACTAACTGTGATTAACCGAAGTAATGCGAGTCCTGTACAGATGTCTTCTGTTGTAAGTGCTTTGCCTCAATACACTAAGCAGCAGACTGCTATGATTGTTGGCTCTTTGTGCATGCGAGACGAACTCGTGGTAAGCACTACGGCGATGCCGACAGTTGCCGAGTTGACTGAAGAGGCTGTGTTGCAATTTCTACGTGAAAATGCTGATCGAACGGCTGCACTGCTTAATCAGTTGAATGAGCCTGTAATGACGGCACAGGAAAAGATAGAGGAGTGTTTTGCGGAAGCTCGCCGCTCCAAAGAGCCGCTGATTTATGGTAAGTTTTGTGAGGAGATGCTGGTGAAATACGGCACTACATATCCCGACTTAACCGAACAACTTATTAGATACTATCATGCAAGGGTAGAAGGCTCTAATATAATGGGACGTAATACAATTCACGCAGAGCTGCGCTATGAAGATGAGCGGCTTGCGGTAGGCGCTGACTGGATTCCTGATTTTATAGACGTGTCTCTCCCGTTTGATGGCTCGTACGATTCTCTTTTTGCACGGTGCTCTTATAGCAAAAGCAGATATTTCAGGGAGATGGAGTGGTCTTTCGCGAGTATAAGCGGACAGGTTTATCACGAGGAACTGCTGCGTGATTTTATTCGTGAGACGCACGATGCACTCTTCGGGGAATCCTCTGCTACTCCGAACCCTGTTTACTGCAATCCGTTGTATCGCCCAAATCCTTGTGAGGTATTTGGTTTCGACGAGTCAGAAGAGTTTACTAAAATACAACTCAAAACAGCTTTCCGTAAATTGGCAATGCAACATCATCCTGATCGTGGTGGCGAGACCTCCACTATGCAATACATTCAAGAAGTTTATGGGAGGTTATTATCAAAATGCAAACACTAATCCCTACTCGTTTAAAGAAAGAGCTGGCTCAGTTGGATGAGCTTTACTCTGAACTCTGTGATCTTCAAAGAAACTTTTCAAAGGAAAAAGGTAACGACATGCTAGTAGAAAATAACGTTGCGGTTCAAGATGACCCTGCTCTTTGGTGTTCCGTAAGAAACTTCGTTGAGGAGAAGTTTGAACTGCTTGGTGCTGACTTTAAGATGGTTTTCCGTAAGGCCTTTGACAAATATGCGGAGGAGCTAGAAGACTTCGAACAACAGCTTGATACTATTGCAGGTCTTGAGGCGGAGGCTGAAGAGGTTACTGAAGAGATTCAGGAAGCCGAGGCTATGATTGCCACCTATCGTAAGCTCATAGATGCAAAGGCGGAGAGTGTTCAGAAACTGTATACTAAAAGACGTGGCTTGAAAGTTGTAGTTAAGCGACGTACTGCGTCTCTTACGGAAAACAAGACTTCTTCTTCGGAGACCTATTCTGTTGCCTTGACGCAGGCGCATGAGCGTATCTTGAGTAATCAGCAACAGGCTGAGGCGATTGAGGCGCAAATCCGTGCACTTCAAGAGCAACATGCAGCTCTCTTCAGTTCAACCCCTCCACCACCTGCACCGCAGCAAGGCGTGGCGACAACTTTGTATTTCCTTAAGTTCCCGAACTACTGTAAGTTTGGTATTGCCAAGGACTTGAATCGCCGGTTAAATGCACTGAGTAAGGCGCATGGTGTTATGCCTGTAGTTCACGAGACTTTCGTCTTCCCTTCCCGTGAACTTGCAAAAAAGGTAGAAAGTAAATTGACGACAGGCTACGGCGGTGATGCTTACTACGAAGGTCTTGTCGAGGAAGGTGTAGATGGCTACACGGAATGTTTTCGCACTGAAGAGCTTGCAGATGTAGTTCAGGCAGCTCGGAAGCATTATGGTCTTTTGGTGAAGTAAAGTTATACTCAAATGCCTTTCATGATGTGAGAGGTATTGAGGGATAATTTTTAACCCACAACGAGAGGTACACATGGCTAAAGTTAAATTTCGACCGGAGTTGATTAAAAAAGCCGACAAGCTTATAGCTAGATATATGTCCGGCGAGCTGTATCCACGTAAGATGTATCTCAAAGATCGTCTGTCTATTGATGTGGATCGACGTCATCGTTTGTACTCTAGAGATAACGGTAAGACTTGGGAACTTTTGACTCACGAAGATTATAATACGATGATCACCAGGAAAAAGTAAAAGTATGCGGATAATAATAAGAACATCTCCCGCTTTCGACCCATATAGTAGGCACTACGGAGCCTTCCGTCGCGCCCTAATGTTGCAATTTTGCGTAAATAACGAGGAAAATCAAATGCTTAAGACTAAACACCTTGCTGAAATGCGTTCCGCTAACGTTTACACTAGCGTTTTTCGTACTAACCTGAGTTCTACTTTTGGCTTCAAGGTTATG
>NTHP01001139.1:23331-34265 GCA_003416845.1 Oplegnathus fasciatus | reverse complement strand
AATGTGTGGAGAAATAATATGACTACATACATTCTTATTGTAATGTTGACTGTGTCACAAGTCTACCCTATGACCTCTGTGTCTTCGCAAGAGTTCAAGACGTACGAGAGTTGCCAAGCGGCAGCTTCTGCATTGAAAGAGCTGCGCAAGGGCCATGCACAAGTCATCCAACCCGTGACAATGGTACTGACAACCAAGTGTGTGGTGCAATAATGTGGCTTACGTTCTTATCGTGTTGCTCGCCTCCACCTCAGGTGCGATGACTTCTTTCTCTCAGGAATTTGATTCTAGGGAGTCTTGTCAGGCTGTTGCTGATGTCGTTCAGAAATCTGAACTTGCAATGCGCTTAAGGAAAGAAAGAAAGAAAGCTTATTGTTTGTCGTAAAAAATAACAAAGAAAAGGACTAGAGTATGTATCTCAAGAAAGTTTATTATCGTGTGACTAAGCCAAGTAATGACGGCACCTTTGAGAAAGATGAGATTATTCTTTTTGAGACGAACGGTGCTGTAAGTGTGAAAGGGCAGGGCTGGATTACTGAAGAAGACGTACCTACTTCCTTGGCGGGCATGGAGTGTGAGATTCATCGTGAGTATTACGAACGTAAGCTCGAAGAACTCAAGCAACAAATTATTAAAATCGAAAACCTGTTAGCCTAATCTTTATTAACAAAGAGTGAGATTGAATTATGAAACCTATTAAAATTGTAGAGTATGTTGTTGTTTCTGATACTGATGAGAAGTTCGCTTGCAAGACTTTGAAGAAGGGTTTGCGTCTCTTCAGGGAGATGATTGAAACTAATAACTTGGTTCAGTTGGAAAGGCACACCACTCGCCTCAGCGAAGTTGGTCAGCTCAAAGGGTTCAGCACTACGCCGCTGATCCGCTTCACTCACGAAGGGCTTGTCCTGTTTGTGCGTGGTAATGAGCGTCGTAAACTCAAGACTCAGCACCTCATTGAGCACGGTTTGGTACGGGTCCTTTAAGATGATGAATCCTGAACTCCTTGCAGTAGGTATTACTACTGCACTTTTTGCAGTCCCCGTGGCTCTCTATGCCCACAAGAAAATCACAAAGCTTGAACGCAAGAAAGACAAGCCTTCTTTCGAGAGCACTTGCAATGCTCGCTGTCACGCGCACATCTTGCACAGTGTGAGAAAGCAAGCGACGAATATGTTGCAGATTTTCGCAGGTGAGCACAGGGAAGTGACTAACTGGCATGTGTATAGGCAAGCTTTCGCAGAACATTGTTGTTCAACGTGCGATGCTGCTTCGACCTGTTATTTTCGTACAAAAAAGCAAAGTACGGGACTGGTTAAACTCACATCTGAAAGAGTCTTGCGGGAGCGTGAAATGGAAGCAATCTCACTTTTCAAAGAAGATCTTAAAAGGAAGTTTGTAAAATGACAGACCAACAAATTACGTGGGGCCTTGGTATTGGCTTTGTGATGCTCGCAGCACCTATTGCGTTCGATGTCTTGCGTCATCGTAAGCGTCAGCGTGCAGCTGTTGAAAAGCTTCAGCAGAAGCGGGATGAACATGAGGTGTCTCGTAAGCAGAAGGAAAAGGAAGAGGAGAAAGAGCGGGAGATTGCACTGCAATGTTTTGACCGTATGACTCTTGTGGCAGAGAAACAAGATGATGATACTCTGGAAATGATTTCAAAGCCTTTCCATTCTGCTGCGTATGTAGATGCTTTCGTGATTCGTTGCTGTTCTCAGTGTCCAGAGATGGCAACCTGTGAGAAACAGGCAACTGTTCTTGCAAGGAATGCTGCAAGGCATGTGCAAAAGAATCGCAAAGAACGTCACCATGCAGACCGTGTCAAAGAGATACTGACTAAACTCAAATAACCAGATACCGGCACCTTCCTTATCGAGGGTGCCCTTCGCCTGACAAGGCATTCTTAAATTATAAAGGTATATTACCATGCGTCTTCTTCTCAAAGGCAATACCAAAGATACCACTCAGTGGCTCTTCCGTGAAGTCACTTGCTTTAATTACCTGCGTACTGAGGCGGCACTGCGGCATTATACGGAGGGTAAAGCAGAGCACATCGGTACATTCGTCTGTGCTCCTAAGTGTCCAAGGCAGCATCCTGTAACTATGGAGTGTCTGGAGTGGAACTTGCGTGTCCTCCGCAAGGCTCAAAGGGTCATTCCGCTGCTGAAGCATGTGAAGCTTGAGACTGTTTTCTTGGACAAGGAAACTCACAGTGGTTCTTATTCTGAATACACTGATCGTACGGTTCATGTTGTAACTGTGCCTGCCACAGGCATTCCCGCCGATGAGGCTCTTACTGCAGTCTTCATGGCAAGGGATTTCTTGGATGGGACTTTCCGTACTACATACGCCAACATCTTTGGTGGTGTGCGGAGGTGTGTCAGTGATCCTACACGGGAACCTCTGCTGCCAGGTTATAACCCCAATAAGTTCTGGGGGAATAACAAATACTTCACAGCAGTGTTGTACTTCCTTATGGCTTTCCAGCCGTACAAGACCAGTGTGTCAGGCTTTTTCAATTCGGTTAAGGTGGTTCGTCCTCAGCTTGCTCTCCACACTAGGGACAATGCTTATTGGACGAATAATCGTACAAGCTTGTATTCTATTCTGCGGTTTGCAATGAAAGATGGGTACAATTTTGTACAAGATCCGATTAAGGATCAGCAAGGCTACATCCGTGATAGCTCTTTTGATTCAGAGCACGTTCCTGAGGAGATTCGTCAGGCTGTGTCTGCTCCCGCTATCCGCAGGTACGAACCTTGTGGTCGTGAGTATGAGACAGGGAGGCATCTTGCCAGTGAGATGGAAATGAACTATCTGAAGTACTCCATCTCGAATCTCCTGACGGTAGGAGAGCAGCGGGAGTTCTTTGAGTTGGGTCACCGCTATGCCATTGAGAACTTCCTGACTGAAATCGGAAGGAACACATGGCACATGACAGACACGCAAGTTCTTGAACTCATCAATCACTTGATTGACATACTTAATAACGATACCATCTAAAAAAGAAAGCAATACTGTTTAATGTGTGCCCGCCTTCGGGCGGGTATCTCAAATACAAAAGGATATTATTATATGAGCACCTTTGAATTGGGTGATAAAGCACTCCATCTTCCTACAAATGTTGAAGTAGTGATTGTTGGTCGCGTGGACTGGGCTTCCAGTGAATTCGAAGATCCAGGTCTTGAGCTTGTAGTCTACGGTCCTTTTGCTAATGGGCATAGTTGTCATGGCATGCATGATCACATTACGTGGCGGTGTGAAGATTATCGTATCGGTTCAAAACATCGGTATGTAACGGAATCTGAGCTGAGTCCTTTGGTAATTGAAGAACCTGTATCTGATTTTGACTCTGATCTTCCTCTTGGCGCTTATGTGCGTATGGCAGGAAGCCCTCGTCTTTATCTTTTGGTTGCTAAGAGCCACACCCCTGGATTCTCCTCCGTTATTTTTGGAACACAGTTCACAGGTGGAGCTAGCTCAGGGCATGGTGCCTACGGAGCGGAGGATACAGCCACATGGTTGGAGGAACATGCATGGGCTAATAGGTCATCTCGTTTTCGTAGTCAAGGTTATTGGTATGTGAATCTTGATGAGCTGACGCATGTGCCTGTACCTACGGTGGACGAACTTCAAGACTTGGTGTTCTAACATGTTTAATCTTAATCTCTGGATTGGCCGTTTCAATTACTGCTCTCGCAGGCTTGAGAGCAGTGAGAGTGAAACTGACTACAAGGCAGCAGAAAAGGGTGCAGAGGATGCCTATAACATCCTGAAACGGCACTATGAAAAGCATGTCCCTCGCTGCCAGCACCCTGATTTTAACACTTGGTTTCAAGATCAGATTGACTAACCTAAAACAGGACAGTTCTTTATGTTACATCGCTACATGGAACATTTGGAAAACGAGATCGCCACTAATATGCAAGAGCTTCTTAGGCTGATGAATCAAGAATACACATCCGGAGAATGTGAAATTATCTTGGCACGGCTTGAGACATGGCAGGATGAAATGAAACAAATCATCACACATCTTTCACAAAACGAGATCTAAGAAATGAATCTTATTATCAAAGGTGCTACCAAAGATACCACTCAGTGGACTCTTCGGCACGTTAGTTGTTTCAACACGCTGCGCCACATGCCTGCGTGGGCGGACTACGGCGATGACGAGGCGGTGCGCGTTGGTACGTTTGTTGAGGAACCAAAGGAACCTGTTCAGTATCCTACGGTAATGAACTGTATCAATTGGGACTTGCGTGTGCTTCGTAAAGCTCAAAGGGTCATTCCTCTTCTGAGGCATGTGAAGCTTGAGAAAGCTTTTTTGAGTGCTGAAAAGCACCCTAATCTTTCAGTGTCATTCAGGGATCGTGTGTTGCACATTGTAACTGTACCAGCGACAGGTATTCCAGCGGATGAGGCTATCTCTGCCATCTTCATCGCAAGGGACATTCTTAATGGAGCCGTCCGGCACAAATATGCTTCTGTGTTTGGAGGTGAACGGCTTGGTATTTACTGCCAGAAGCGTGAGCCCTTACTGGTAGGTTATAACCCCAATAAGTTCTGGGGAAATAATAAGTACTTTACGGCAGTGTTGTACTTTCTTCTTGCGTTCCAACCCTACAGGTACAAGAACATGTTCGCAGATGGAAGTTTCCTTGTACGGCCTCATCTGAATCTTGACCCGAGTGATGGTAGTTATTGGTCAAATCGCCGGACAAGCCTATACTCTGTTCTTAGGTTTGCCAGGGAGGATGGCTATAACTTTGTGCAACCACCTCTGAAAGAGCAACAGGGTTACATGCGGGATAGTGTTTTTACTGACCTGGATAACGATAATCCTATCAAACAGGCAGTAACAGCAAGGATTTTTCGGAGGGGACTACCTACGGAAGATGCGGTAACCAACAACACTTACCTGTATTCTCCACGGTACAGGAAGCCAGGAAGGTTGGCTATCTCCAATATCCTGACGGAAGGTGAGCAACGGGAGCACTTCTTGATTGGCAATCGCTACGCCATTGAGAACTACATCTCAGACTTTGGAACGTATGATTGGGGCATGATCCCTCCTCTGATTCTTGCAGTGATTGACCATCTGGTCGACATCCTGACAAACGATCAAATCTAAAAAGAAAGCGCAATACTGTTTTAATGTGTTCCCGCCTTCGGGCGGGACTTTACCAAAAAAAGAAAGGCTTTAAAAAAGAATGGCTACAATCAAACAGCTCATCGCACAAGGTGTTGACGTACCTCAGTGGCTACTGGACGCTACTGTTCAGCATGAAGAGGTTATCATTGCAGCAGATGGTAAAGTAACTTGGGTTGGCGGTACTTGGTGGGGCGGTGAATGGAAAGGCCACGCTTGGGAAAGGGGCACTTGGAAAGATGGTACTTGGACAGGCGGCCTCTGGTGGAATGGTATTTGGGAAGCCGGTACATGGGAAGCTGGAACTTGGGACAGAGGTACATGGAAAGATGGCGTCTGGAAAGGTGGAACATGGGAAGATGGTACGTGGGAAGATGGTGTTTGGATGAATGGCATATGGGAAAGAGGTACATGGAAGTGTGGTGATTGGCTGGATGGGATTTGGCAAGTAGGTCATTGGGAAGATGGTGTTTGGATGAAAGGTACTTGGGAAGGAGGTACTTGGCACTATGGTATTTGGCAAGATGGTCGTTGGATCAGCGGTACTTGGAAGAAAGGATTCTGGAGGGACGGTACTTGGGTCGATGGTATCTGGGAAGAGGGTTCTTGGGGTAAGGGTACGTGGAAAGATGGTGTTTGGAGGTTGGGTTATTGGTACGGTGGTACTTGGGAAGATGGTCACTGGATTCGTGGTACTTGGAAGGGAGGTACTTGGGTTAAAGGTTATGAAGGTTTCCGCTCTCCTTACGGAGAACTAGCTTTGCAACCTGATGGTACTATTCGGATTGGTTGTAAAATTAAATCTAAAGAAGATTGGATTGGCTTCTTCGAGAACTCTACTCGCACTTACGATCACCCTCGTGATAGTGAAGGCTTTAAAAGAATTCGTGCTCATTTCTATGGCTTCGTTGCTTATCTTGACGTACTTAAAAAGGAAGGACTTTAATAATGGCTACAATCAAAGAACTTATCGAACAAGGTGTTGATGTACCTAAGTGGCTTGAGGTTGCTCGTGTTGAAAATGAGAATGTCCTTGTCTCCTCAGAGGGAGAGGTCACTTGGCTATCAGGGAAGTGGCTGGGTGGTGAATGGAAAGAGGGTACTTGGCGCAACGGTAATTGGCAGGGTGGTATTTGGGTCAGTGGTACTTGGCTGCAAGGAATCTGGCAGAATGGCCTCTGGAAGAGTGGTAACTGGAAGAACGGTACTTGGAAGGGTGGTACTTGGGAAAGGGGTGTTTGGCAGGGAGGTAACTGGAAGAGTGGTCTCTGGCATCACGGGATTTGGCAAAAAGGTGTTTGGTGGGATGGTTGCTGGGAAGGTGGCCTCTGGGAGTCTGGTACTTGGTTGAGTGGTATCTGGAACGAAGGTACTTGGAACGAAGGGGTTTGGCAAGGTGGTGTCTGGAGGAAAGGTAAATGGAAGGGTGGCATTGAAGGTATTCGTTCTAAATACCGCTACATCGTGCGACACCCTAACGGTACTTTTGAGATTGGGTGTAAGCGGAAGACGAAAGAAGAATGGATCGAGTTCTTTGAACATTCTGACGAGGTATTTGAGACACCACGTCATTCAGCTGGATTCAAGAGAATCAGGGCACAGTTCTATGGGATTGTTGCTTACTTCGATGCGTTAGAGCAAGACTAAATAGAATACCAGCCCATTCCGGTGGGCTTCTTGTTATAAATTAGGTAGTATTATGACTAAGAGAATTTATGAAGGCGATCTGGTTCAGGTTACGAACTTGTCCCAAGATAAGCTGCACTTTACTGTTCAAGTTGGTATCGTACATGAGCGTGATGGCTCTCACTTCTTTATCTATCCTGTAAACATTGTGAATGGAGAGATTGTTCGTAACTTGAGAGGTTCGAGAGGGTGGTACACTGCTAAGGAAGTGACCGTCTTGGTGTCTCGGTTCTGGCAAGTGAAGAAGAGTACGTTTAAAGACGTACCTGACATCGAGAACATTCTTCGTAAGGCTTGGGGTGAAGCTAAGCTTTACGCAGATGAATGTTACAAGGCTAATAAACAACAGCTTCAAGCTTTTTATAACAACATTAATCATTATCTGTAAAGGAAACATCATGCCTAATTCTAATCTCATCGCCAAAGGTACTTTGGTACGTCACACCGCTGAAGACATTCTCGCTAAGATTGTGGGATACATTGACTTCACCGAGCTGGACATCGAGGACTACACCGACATGCGCTACGTCCTGCGTGGTCTTGACATGCATAATCAATTCCGTGAGGGTCATGCTTGCAATGGTGCTCGCAGGGTTATTGATTGGCATGAAGATGTTGGTCATAAGTATAACTCAGGTTTCTGGTATGCCGCTGAGAGCGACTTCACAGTTGAGACTTTTGCACCTACCGATCCAGAGCAGGCGCAGGCTGGCATGGGACTTCTTCCAGTAGGAACTCGTGTTACTTTTCGGACGGGGGTGGATGACGATGCGCGTGAATCGGGAATGGTTGTAGGTTATAACTATAGGGATGGCGAACTTACCTCCTACATCTTGTACAATGCGAGCTGGGCTATTCAGGAAGACTACGATTCTTTCATGGGGCACGGTGGTCTTTCTCCCTCAACCCGTGTAGTTCAGGAATGGGGCACAAACCTTCGCCCTGCGGATAATACCACTCATGCTTACTGGTTTGCAAATCCAGGGTCAATTGTAGATGTAGCACCTCCTGTGCCTCTGTCATTGCATTCACGTACAACAGGCCTTATTCCTTTCGGAACGCGTATTCGCTTCAACTCCGATTTTAATGATAGTGTGTTTGAAGAGGGTGTTATTGTAGGCTGCAACTACAATGAAAATGATAGCGATTTCCGCTCCTACATTGTGCGGAACACAGATTGGGAAAACGTAGGCTTCTTGGGTTTCCACGGACACAATGCCAGTCCTAATATGGGGTGGCAGACACTGAGACAGTTCTGGCTGGATGGTGAGCTCCCTACCCCAACCACTGAAAGAAGTTACTGGTTTGTGTGTGCACATGAGGTTGTAGAGGCGGGGGTGGTGCCGCCACCTGCTGTAGCGGAGCCTGTGCAACCACATCAAGCAGCAACAATTCCTTTTGGAACAAGGATTCGTTTCGAGATCAACTATAACGAGGACATGATTGAGGAAGCTACAATCGTTGGGGCTAACTACACCTCGGAAGGGACATTTGCATCCTACATTGTACGGAATACTGACTGGGCACAGCCCGATAGCTTCACTGGTCATCATGGTATTGTTACTCACTTGGAGCAGGTCTGGGCAGAAAACACAGTATCCACAGAAGAGCATGCAAACCTTCACTGGTTCGTAGATCCAAGGGAGATTGTGAATCAAGGTGTTGTACAAACTCCTCGTAGGGTCTTGACACCACAAAGAGTTCCGCTGGGTACTCAGGTTGTTTTGCGGGGACATTCTACTATTTGCACAATCGTAGGTTATAACTTCAATGAAACCAATGGAAGTTTTGTAGACTACATTGTTTATAANGGCTACCGTCGTGGACACAGTGGACAGACTTTTGGTATGCACCAACGGTGGGCAGCTTGTGTGGCGAGAATGAACACCGCTCACAAGTGTCTTTGGGTAACTGCTGCACAACTCGTTTAATACAACACAACATAAATAAAAGGATTAACAAATGCCTAACTCTAATCTGATTCCTAAGCTTTCTCTGGTACGTCACACTGCTGAAGACATTGATGCAAAGATTGTAGGTTACATTAACTTTAGGGATCTTGATGTTGAAGGGTATGACGATGTTCGTTATGTTCTTCAAGGTGCAAATGGTTCTCAGTTTTCTGAGGGCCACTATTGTGACGGTGCTCGTAGCGTGATTGAATGGGCACCTGAGTCCTTGCTGCGTGATCGCTCTCGTTGTTGGTATGCAGCTGAGGCAGACTTCGTTGTTCTCTCAGCTCCGGCAGATGGCCCTGAGGTGCATGCACTCTTGGGGACTGACATCACATTCCGTGCCACTCAAGGGAACTCCACAAAGATTCTGACAGGTAAGGTTGTGGGGCTTAACACAGAGAATGGTGTGTTTAGTTCCTACATTGTGCGTGTGCATGATAATCAGGACTTCAGGGGTCATGATGGTTCTCTTTATCGTGAAGGTCTGGAACAAGAATGGATGCAAGAGGAAAGACCAAGGGCTAATGCTCGTAGCTATTGGTTTGTACTCCAAGANTGAGGAACGTGAGAACCTCCTGAGTTACATCCTGTATAACACCACCTTCGTAGATCAGGGTATTGGTCACTTTGGTACTCGCACTGAGGTTACTCAGGAATGGTTGGGAGGCGGGCCTACTCAGAACACTGGCGATAACAATCGTAACTATTGGTTTGCTACTGACGCACAGTTCACTGTAGCTAACTCCGGTAATAACTAAGCAGGGAGGCCAAGGACGGCCTCTTCCCTCTTTTTTAACATACAAGGTATAACGTTTATGACAACAGAATCTAATCTGGTTCCTAAGCTTACTCCCGTTCACCACATAGCTGAAAACATTCGTGCAAAGATTGTAGGTTACATTAACTTCAGAGATCTGGACATTACAGGGTACGATGATGTTCGGTATGTACTGCATGGCCTCTTCCCAGAGAATCATAATTGTTCAGGTGCGAGGCAGCTTATTGACTGGGCTGACGGGTATCCTAAAACACAACGTGGTTTCTGGTATGCATCTCATAACGACTTCACACTGATTGACGAACGTCCAGTAAGCACACCTCTTGAGAGACCGGTGCTTGGTCACGGAAGGTCTGAAGTAGATTTTAGTTCAATCTCACCGGAAGACGTTGAGAATTCTGTCTTAGTTGCAAGAAGTAATTCTCTTCTCTGGGTCTCCACTCCTGAGGGGCACTCCCCTTGGAACGAAGCTCTGACTGAAAATGCTCCAGCAGAAAGGCCAGTGCGTGTTGAACAACCTGCGAGGTGGTTTACATCCAGCTATCCTCCCGTTGAAGGGGGAGATGCAATGACCCCTGTAGATCCACCGAATTGGAGGGACTCACTACTACCGGCTTCTGTGACAAACTCTCCTGAATGGTCTCAGGAGGACACACAAGAGCCTCACTGGGTCTCTGATCCAGGTGAACAGGGTGAACGTCCGGAGTTGAATACAGAAGGTTTGGTACCGCTGCATTCTAGGGTTACGATTCTTAATGAAACACAGGAACCTTGGGAGTGTGAGGTTGTAGGCTATAACTTCTTTCATTCAGGTCGCCTTGGAAGTTACATTGTTATGAACGCTTCTTGGCGGACTGCACCTCAACGGCAAGGCCTTTTCCGTCATCGCGGAACAAGTCCTTTCTACTTGCAAATCTGGGCTGAAGGTTTTGAACCTGATGGTGTTTCGCAGATCTATGCTAATGTTACGGAATCAGCTCTCAGGGTAATCTCTCCACCTGTTCAAGAAAGACCACGAGATACCTTGATCCCTTTTGGTACAAGGGTGACAGGTACCGTGATTGATTCATTGATGCATCTGCATGAAGGTGTGGTTGTAGGTTATAACTTTTTCAGAAGGGGTGCTTTTGCAGGTTATGTTGTTCACAATCCTGCATGGTTGGGTGCTCCACGTCGTGAGAGACCTCCTTGTAATCTTGGTCTTCGTCCAGATTTCACACAGGAATGGGCTGAAGGTGCGGAACCTGATGGAAACACCCGTAGCTATGTGTGTATCTCTGCCTTGGACATCAGACCTATGGAGGAGCATGAGGAGCTCTTTACAGAGTCAGATTTTCGTAGGAATGGTTTGCACTCTTTTGGTACA
>NTHP01001139.1:11309-22634 GCA_003416845.1 Oplegnathus fasciatus | reverse complement strand
GGATTTATGAGTTGGAAGTAGGTAGTTATTACAAGGTTAAGTTTGCAACTGAAACTGTTGTCGCTCGCTTCTTGGAAGGTAACCGGTTTTGGTGGGTAAATGAGTCTGGCTCTGTTAGTTGCATTGGTATTGACAGCGCATACGCTCCCTCTGTTACTCCTGAAGATAAGGTAGAGATTTAAGATGACTGAATACAAGTGGCTCAAAGAGATGATTGCATGGTCACAAGGTAAGCAGGTGCAGTATCGTCCTGTGTATCAGAGTACTGGAAAGCCAGCGGGGCCTTGGAGATTCCTTGACCGTTCTCGGAATGACTGGAACCTTAGCGAAGAGGATGAACAAGAGTATCGTGTTTATGAATTGGAAATCGGTAGCTACTACAAGCTCTGCTTTCGTGATCCTGAACTTACTCCTGTAGTTGCAGTGTTCCTCGGAGGCACCAGATTGCGTTGGATGGGGCATGGTGGCAGTGTGGTAGATACTACCGTAGATAGTGCAACTCTTTGTGAAATCAAACCAGAGGATAAAGTATGCTGACGCTCCTCGGCTTGCCACTGCTTATTATCTTTCTGTTGTGGCTGAATTACCATGAAATAAAGAAGTTCCTTACAGAAGACGACGAAGAATAACATTAACACAAAGAGGTCATGCTATGCCGTGTAGTTATTGTGATGAAGGTGTTGAGACTTACCAGCCTGATGGTGAGTATTGTGAAGAGTGCCAAGCGTTGATTGAGGTATTCAGGAAGAGGAGCTCTAAGAGGTATATCTGGTTGGAGAATTTCAAGAGCATGGCACTGGGCTACTGCCTCGTCACTGGCTGTGTCTGGTTGTGTATGACGACTGGTTCTTTCTTGTATCATGTAGTAGAGTGGGTGTTTTAAGATGACTGTGACGCTTATGGATGTGGCTTACAAGGCAGGTGTTTCCATTGCCACGGTGAGCAGGGTGGTTAACAACAAAGGGTATGTGTCTGAGAAGACAAAGACGAAAGTGCAGGAGGCTGTTGCAGAATTGGGATACATTCCTTGTGAGGCAGGAAGGGCATTGAGAAGTACGGACAAACGGAAGTAAACAAGAGGGAGGCAGGGGTGTATTTATTCCCTATTCTCCCTTTCCTTAAGTTTCATTAACACCTTAACACGTATCTTATATACTGTCTATACCTTTTTAATAAAGGAACCTAAAATGTTGAAAGATTTGGATTTCCAAACCATCTACGCACAGTCTGACGATCACTCTCGTAACCTGTATTTCAACAACTGCTTCTTTGGATACACAACAGAGGAAGATTTGAAGGGTATCCTCTATGTGAGTGTGGGTCGTGATAACTTGCATGGCACGTTCTATTACCAAACACAGTATGGTGATCTGGCAACAAGGAACAGGGTTCAAGTTCCTACTGACTGTGTTTACAAGTTGTCAACCATTCCGCTGAAGTCAGGCATCCATTACGAGAATGATAGGGGTCAGGTTGGCTTTATCACTTTGATTCCTGAGCGTAGGGCAAGCAAAGGGTTGTTGACTAACAGGCTGACTGGATCGGAAGTGTTTCAGTCACAAGAAGAACTTTACTTGTTCTTGACCAAAGTCTGCAACCAAGAATACGACTACACTCGGTGGTACACATCAAGAACAGGTATCGTGTACTGCTGTGGTCGTAGGGTTTGCGATGCTTCAGAGTTTGATTCTGAAATGAACGCAATGATTGAAGCTCAACGGTAACCGCTCTCACTAACGAGAGCTCTCGCACAAGGACGTGCTTTCATTCTATAAAACGAGAGATTATCATGACACTTATCAAGCACATCTACGGTCAACTGGGTAACACTCCTAACCAAGATCCCTCTGCCCCTCATGCTCACTTCGTGAGTAACAACAAGTTTGGTATTGAGCTTGAGTTGGAGGATGTTCCGAGTGAGATTTGGGAAACTAACTTTCGGTATTGGACTGTTGTAGAGGAAAGTTCGCTTCGTCAAAGTGGTGCTGAACTTATTCTTAGCAGGCCTCTTAATGGAGATGCTTTGTTCAGGGCAGTAGGTGAGGCGTTCAATCACCGGTTGGTACAAGAAGCAGATCCATCATGGCGTTGTGGTATTCACATGCACATCGACGTGAGGAACTGGTCTGTTGAGAAGTTGGCTGCCTTTGCCATGTACTATTTGGCTGAAGAAAAGAACATCTTTGAGAGGTTCGGAGAGGACAGGGTATTCTCTAACTTTTGTGTACCTTTGAGTTTCCAACCTCGTGTACTCCGGTCTGTCTTGGGTGGTGCTTTGGGTAACTTGCATGAGAGTTGTAAGTACTCAGCAATTAACTTTAGGCCAATGACTTCTCTTGGTTCGATTGAGTGGAGGGCAGGCAGTGCATCAACCAATGCAAGCACAATGCGTGAGATCATCAAGACATTCTGTGTTTTGATCAAGAAAGCAGAGGACTTCGTAGCTGCGGACAACAAAGGTGAGCTTATTCGTGAGTTGTTCCCTGAGGATGACCTTTATCTTGCAGTGATTTACTTCAGGAAGACTCTTCAGTCTAACATTGAGACGTATGCTCAGCGTCATAACCCAGCTCGTGCTGACTCTATTCGTCGGCAGAATGAACTTCTGAATCGTATCCGTCTGGTTCAACAAGAATCAGAAGAGTATGAGAACGACGAGGATGAGGATGAGGACTATGAAGATGACGAAGATTACGAACGTGAAGAGCATCCTCACGACTTGTTCTAATCCAGCGTAACAAACAACAAAACATAATTAATACATAACAAGGTATACTACTATGTGCGGCATCACCATTCTGATCTCTGGTAAAGCTACTACAACTGTTAAGCAGTCTGACGTTTTTGAACAATTGCTTTATGCTACGGCTGTTCGTGGATGGCATGGTACGGGTGTCTTCACGAAGGATGGCTGGGCAAAAGATGCTGTGCTGCCTCGTGAGTTCACGGAAGAGAATAGTCTTTATTCCTCTCTTTCAACTAAGTACATCTCAACACCTACGACGAAAGGTAACTTCATGGTAGGGCATTGTCGTGCAGCTACTCGTGGAGAGATTAACGCTAAGAACTGTCATCCTTTTGCACACGATCACATCATGATGGTGCATAACGGAACAATCAGGGAACAGTCTTTGTTGCCAGAGTATAAGCGGTTTGAGGTTGACTCTGATAACATTGCTTTCTCGCTGGCAACACAGGGTACGGAAGAGACTATCAAGAATCTTAACGGTGCTTTTGCTCTCGTCTGGGCGAACACTAATGAGAACACGCTGCACTTGATTAAGAACTCTGAACGTCCTTTCTTCCTTCAGAAGACGGACAGTGGTGCTTATTACGGCGCATCTGAAGAAGAGATGTTGAAGTGGATTCTTGGTCGTCAGAATGTAGGATTCAAGGAATCCAAAGGCTTTGAACTGGAGAATGGTACTGAGTACGTCTTCGATGTAGATGGTGTTTGGAAGATGGAGATCGAGAGGGAACTCTATAAGCCCACATACAGCAGCGTTTACAGCGGTGGCCGTGGAGGTGCCGCTTCCTCCGAAAAAAAGACTCAACCGGTCACTACGACCGGGACTGGGAACGCAACTACAACCGCTGGTACTACTAAGCCAAGCGGTACTGTCATTAATCTCCCACCTGCAAAAGGTATTGAAGACAAAAGGAAAAATGCAGCAGACGAACGCATCAACAACAACCTCAAACAAGCAGGAATCCCTGACCTGAAAGTTCGTGATGAGATTGAGTTTGTGATGACTGATGTTAGTGGCGGTGCTAATCACGACATGTATGAAGGTTATGCCTTGAATTACTACGAGGATGTTCGCCTTTACATGCATGATTCAGCAGAGGAGTGGGACTTCGGTAAGATCTATTCAGGTACTATCTTGTCCGCATACTTCGAGAAGAAAGACTTGAAAGATAAGGAAGGTGATCTGGTTATCTTGATCAACGGTCATTCTATCAAGAAGGTTCGTGACCTTTCTCTTCAAGATGAAATGAAGTACGACGCTCACCTCTCAGGTAATCTGTGTGATTGTTTTGAGGCAGAGCTTCTTACGGAAATGGAGGAGGAAGAAGAGGAAGAGGAGGACGATGATCTGGATGGTCTTCTTTTGGATGACTTGCACTGGGAGTTCTGCACTTGGTGTGGTTCATCTATCCCTGAATCCAACAGGGCTGAGTGTGAGATGTACGTGAAGGATAGTAAGTCCGCCTCTCACGGGGTCTACTGCACGGACTGTATTGACGCCTTTGAACTGGGAAATGATTTGCCGTTCTAATTGTTGACGGCAGGCACAAGGACGTGCTATATTTAAAAGTATCAGACAACAAAACAAATAAATTAATGAGGTCATTAAAATGAGCAGCAACTTTAAATCTGAAAAAATTATCAACATCGACAACTCTGTAACCGTACGTAAGGTTCACTTCAATGAAGATGGACTGGTAATGCTCAGCAAGATTCGTCGTTTCCTTGAAGATCGTTACTTTGAGCATCGTGGTGAGGACGTTAAGTTCTCTCTGCCAGCTACCATCCACCTGATGATGCAAGAGTACATTGAATTGCTGGAAGCTCGTGGTCATAACGTCAACGATCCAGATCACTACAACAGCAACAACGAGTAACAATCAAAGTACCTTTGCCTTCGGGTGAGGGTACTTGAGTGGTTATTCCTGCAACANATGAAGATTTTTCTTATTCGTCGTTCTGATAAGGCAGATTATGACACTTATAAATCAGCTGTTGTTGTCGCTGAATCACGTGCATCAGCTCGTTACATTCATCCTGGTAAAGCAGTTTGGATTAAGGAGCAGGATAAATGGGGATTCGAGCACGAAGGTACACCAATCAACACCTTTGATGATCTTGCTAATCTCGAATGGGTACACCCCAGAGACGTTAAAGTTACTTTTGTGAGTGACTTCAACGGTAGGAAGGAAGACTTTATCTTCTTCCCTGTTCTTCACACAGATTTTCTTGAAGGTTAATTTCCATGGCTACTCCAGTTCGTCGCACTACACCGACCGCCGCCTCCGAAGCCCGCCGTATCATTGAAGCAGCATCAACAGGGCTTGGTCGTCCAACTCGGACATTCAACATTCGTCGCAGCCGTCACATGCGGCCACGTCGTCAGCAGCAACGCATTCGTATTCATGGATACACAGCGTTTAGTAATGCAGCGAAACAGTTGTCAACCTCGCTCGGCATTATGCGGTTGAAAGATCCCACTCAGTTTGCAGCCCGTGCTAATGACATTATCATTAACTGCGGCTCATCTGCTTTGAGGTGTCTGTTTAACCCACGGACACGCATTCTCAACAAACCTGAAGCAGTTAAACTTGCAGTCAATAAGATCAAAACATTCAAAGCTCTTAAACAAGCAAGCGAGGAGAACGGTTATGAAATCCCAACAGTACAATGGACACTCAGTCGTGAAGAAGCTTACCACTGGTATGCAGCAGGTGAAACAGTTTATTGTCGCACCCTCCTCACGAGCCATTCTGGTCGCGGCATCGTTGTGGTGTATCCTGCTGATCGTTGGACTCTTACAGAATCCGACGCTCCGGTTCTTTCTGATGATGCTGGCACTTCCCGTAGCTCAGTATTTCCTCGTGCTTCTTTATTCAGTAAAGGAGTCAGTGGAAAGCGTAGGGAATTTCGGTATCACATCTTCAAAGGAGAAGTAATTTGTGTGCAAAAGAAACAAAGGCGTAACGGTTGGAACGAAAACCCTAGCCATAGCAGTGATGTTCGCAACAGTAGTACAGGTTGGATTTATAGTGTGGGCTCTGTGGAGCCTGATGAACTCGTTGCACTTGCTTGTGTCCGTGCAGTAGAGGCACTTGGGCTTGACTTTGCAGCTGTGGATGTGACTACTCAACGTGGTGCTACGTATATCATCGAAGTGAATAGTTGCGCTGGTATTCAATCACCAACTGTTCTTGAAGCCTACACAACGGCAATCCGTAATTGGTTGGCAACTGTAAATGTGATGAGTTAACTCCTCGGATCTGATGAGAACCAAGGATTTCTAGCCACGGAAGGCTTTCACTATTAAACAAAGAGAGAACATTATGACTACTCAAATCACCACTCACGAACAAGCTGAACTTCACCTCCACCGTAATCATGCAGTCATCACACACCATGGGCAAGAGATGGTCGAAGGTAAGAAGTTGCTGGAGATTTGTGGCTTTAACTACGCTCGGCCTAATGATGGTATTCGTGAGCAAATCTCCCGTCATTCTTTGTCTCAAGGTCAGGATTTTATGCGTGAGGAGGACCTCACACATACCGGGCGGGGTCAACGGCCTGTTCTTTATCACTTCACACTCAATGCAGCTAACCACATCCTTCTTGCTGCGATGACACCAGAAGGGCACGATGCACGTCAGGAGGCTATTGACATGCGCAACGAAACTAACAGCACTTCTTCAGACCCAATCACGATTCTGCTTCAAAGTATGTTGGACACTCGCCTTCGTGCGGAAGCACAAGAGCAACGTATCACACACCAAGAGGAACGCGTCTCACAGGTCGAGCAGGCCGTTAGTAGTATTGAGACACGTATGGATAACCAAGGCTGCGATGAGGGCTTCATGCCCCGTACAGAGGCTTTCAGGCACTATGGCCGTGGCTTGAGTAAGAGCATGTTCTACTTGGTAATCTCTCATGAGTACTTTGAAATTGGAAGTCGTCCTTTGACTATCACAACAGAGTCTTTTGTGAATAACACGGTGCAGGTTAATGAAGAAGATGTTCATGCTGCTATCACTTTGTTCTACGAAGGTCTTGTGCAAGTGACACCTACTCGTTATACACATCACTTGTTTGGAAATCGTCGCTTCCAAGCCTAATCAAAAGATTTCGCTCAAAGGATTAAAGGTGAGTATTATGATCCAGTGTAAAGAAGGTTACATTCCAAGCTCAGAAGCTTATCGTTTGTATGGACGTGGGTTGACTGAAGCGATGTTCTACTTGGTCATGCAAGAGATGTCCGTAGATAAGATGCATCTGACTATCAAAACAGATGACTTTGTATTGCACACCTCGCAAATGGAAAAAGAGGGTGCAGAGGAGGCCATCGAAGAATTCTACGAGGATCTTGTGCCAGAAGCAGAGTGGCCTGATACTTATACACATTGGCTCTTTGGGCCTATGATCTTCCAAGCTTAAACCAAGGACTTCTCGCCCAAGGATGGGCTTCTATAACACATACTTTATTTTAGATACAAAAGAGATTAACTCATGGCTACTTACGAAATGAGACTTGTTATTGAAACTGATTCCGACTTCTCCCTTAACGGCAAAGGCGCTAACGATAAACCGTACCGTGTAACGCTTCCAACGAAAAAAGGGGAGACACTTNGTGAACAAAGTGATGAACTCGTTCGCAATCGTGACGCTATGCTTGAAAAACGGAGAACATTGCATGCGGAGCAAGGATGAAATTGGCATCGGATTCATTACCTTAGGTTACTTCATTGCCAGTGCTGCGTTTATGTGGCTTGGCCATAAATGGACAGGTGTACTATTTGCAGTGCTTGGTCTTGTAGGGCTTAAGGTGTTGGATAAAGTAACACGGCTTGCTGAAGAACAAAGAATCATTGATTTGGGTGAACGGAAATGACTAATTCAACTAACATGACTATCGTAATTTGGGCTGACGGTTCTTGGGCTTTCCCTGAAGAACTTCACGAATACACTTGGAAAAGTGACGATTATGCCACTGTAGAAGTACCCGCAGATGTTGAAGATATTTGCGAATTCGCTTATAATTACATGAACAAACCACAACAAAACAAGGAAACCGAAACCATGACTACTTCCAATAACAACACTGGTGTAAACATGTCCGAAGCTTACAAGACTGAAGAACGTCCTAACCTGGTGATCGTTTATGGCAGCCTTCTTACCAACTTGGGCAATCACCGCGTTATGCAGATTGCAGAGGGTGAATTGATTGGAACTGGCAAGCTGAAAGAAGCTGTTACGATGTGGAGTCTCTCGGGATTTCCGAGTCTGCAACTTGGACGTCCCTCTGAGGATGCATCGTGCCCAGTGGTTGAAGTTTATCGTGTTAGTCAGGAGGGGATGAAGCCTCTTCATAGGCTGGAGGGGTTTTATAGTCAGGGTTCCAAGAGCAACTTTTATGATTGTTCAGAGATTGAGGTGATCTTGGATGAGACTGGCGAGGAATTGACTGCCTCTGTTTATCACATTGAACGTGAATTCGACACAGTGGTTGTAGGTGGTGATTGGAGGAAGTATCTGGAAGAGCGTGCAGCTCGTCGGGACTCTTCTGATTGGGAACCTGATTTCAGCTAACAACTGCCTAGCGGCAGTATGGCACAAGGATGTGCCTCCTTTTTTCACAAATAACAAGGTATTTAGATCATGAAATCTTTCTCACAGTTCATTCACATTGAAGATGAAGCAGCAGCATACGGTTTCTTGGACGTTCTCGCAGATGTGGGCTTTGACTACATTGAAAGTGCAGAATGTTTCGGATGTGTTCTCGTAGACGAGGAGGAGGAGGGTTATGATGAAGAGCAAGCGACATTCAAAGACATGTCTGTGATGGTTGGTAAGTGGTACGTTAACTTCGCAGATGAGTTCAGTCATAAAGGCGTCTTTCCTGTACGTCAAGTTATCAGCATTCCTGATGAGTTGGTGTCTGCCACTAAGCTCCTGCGCTTGTCCGAGGAGATTAACGCAGNCTTGACGCTTGTCATTGCTGGGACTTGAGCGATGATGGATGTTATGAGTATCGCATCTATGATCTCGAAGTAGGCAGTGTTTACAGGCTTACTTTCAGAGACTCTAACAGGTTGCCTGTCTTCGCTGTATACACCCACAAAGGCTACTTCGTTTGGATCAGTGCAAATGAACAAAGGGACACACTCCCTCGTTACAGTGATTTGATCTTCCCAGTTAAGTTTACAGATAAGGTACTCTAGGTATGAAAACATTCGATCGCGTATACACCGTCCACGAGCGCGTACAAGCGCCAGTATGCGAAAGGGTTACGTATGTACTACTTGGATCTTACAACCACCTTGCTGGCGCTCTCAGGAGACATGACAAGCATCCTGAAAGGCTGTTGCGTGTCACTTTTAAGAACTACGAGAAAGAGTGGGACACGGTAAGTACTTACAGCATGGTATTGATTGGGTTTAATCATCGCTACTTTGTAAAAGCCTGTAAGGTTGCTGATGTCAGTATTAATACGGTAAGACGTTCCCTTGGAAAACAGGCAACAGATTCAAGAGCTTTTCATAGTCATATCAGGGGTTTGAAATGAGGAAGGAATGGTCTTGCAGCAACTGTGGTTCAGTGGATGTTGTGTTTGACGCTAAAGTAAAGTGGTCTTCTTCCGAAGGGAATTGGGAAGTGTGGAGTGTACTCCCCTCAACGGAGTCCTCCTCCCAGTGCACGGCCTGTGGTGTGAATGACATGGCAGTGTATACCTTCTTTTTCGAAGGTAAAGAAGAAGAAAACATCAAATAAGAAAAAAAGGTAATCTAGAATGTTGACAATCTTTTGTGCACTGCTCCTTGGAGCCTCAACGGGTGTAATCCTCGGCTTGATTCACGTTAATGAAGATCTGAGACACAGGCATGAAATCCTTCGTGAAATGCATGCAGATCTTCTGGAACAACAACAACAACAAAACAAAGGCACTTACTAATGTTTATTTTTATTCTTTTTGTACTTGTTGTCTTGCAAAGCATGGCCTTGATTGCTATGTGGGACTTCGTGAGGCTTCAGAAAGAAGCATATCTCTCCTTGAGCAGGGATTATGAATACATGCGTAAAAAAGCAAATAAGAGGAAGGAGATTTAATGTACGACAAAGAAAGAATCCCACCAGAGGTTAAGAGGGCGTTCAGTGCAACCTACACAAATCAGTATGATCCTTGGTATGTAGAGAGTGAATATATCATTCCTCGTAAGCTCCTGAGGATCATGTTTGATGAATTAGACATGTGCGCCTATTCTAAAACCGACGGTCATCCTATTCAACTCAAGGCTGATGCGTTCAATAATGTGTTGGAATGGATGGGCTTCCAGTATTGGCATAAAGGCTATGAAGCATGGCATCCTAATACAGCGTTCCCAATGATATTGTTTAAACATCCAACTCCACAGAGGAGGTATGTCGATGGGGTGAGGGAGATGCGTATCAGTTTGAACTACAACAAGAACATTATCGTACCGTTCATGGCTAAGTTTCAGGAACAGACGAATATGTTTGGAAGGCCATCAGAGTACGTGAAGGTTCCGAAAAAGCGTGGGAGGCCTCGTAAGAACCCGTAAGGTACTTGTTTGAGTAGCTACTAAATAATAAAGATGGAAGCTTAACCCCAAGGAAGGCTACAAATAAAATAGAATAATAATAAATATATAAGGTAGAGTTATCATGGCTTTGAGTGATATTTCAGCTTTTTATGCCCGTCGTCTGCAAGCAATGAAAGATGCAGAAGAGGCAGCTAAAGGCAATACTCAGCATACTCCACCAAAATATAGCTACTCTTTTAAAAATAGGCAGCAAGCTGAAACCTATCTTAGGTTCCTTGCTGTTCACTCCTCGATGTACTCATCGAAAGAGACTTTTAGTAGGGCGGTTGTGTTGGCGATCAAAAGAGCTCAGAGTAAGCATCATCCAGATAAAAATGGAAATGCGGACTTGTTTCACGAAGTAAGGCTTGCCAAGCGTTTCTTTGTGAGGGAGGGTGTTCTTAATCGCTAACCACTTGGGCACAAGGATGTGCCATCTACTTACGACATAACAATGAGGTTTGAAATTATGTTAAGTCCTGAAACTACTTGGCAGCGAGCAGTGTTCTTGAGAGAGACTCGTAGGCTCTTCACATGCAACGAAGAGTACGGTAAGTACTTGAAGTATACAGCGGTAGGTCGATTGCCTTTCCTGTTGTCTTTGCCTTCATCAAATGTCATGGCTAAATTGATCTTGTGTGCGACTTATCTTACAGAGGATGAATATATTACGCTGGGTTACGGTAGGGCTGCTGAATTAATGTCTCGCGTTGAAGACCTGTATTACCGCCGAGAATGG
Source organism: Oplegnathus fasciatus (assembly GCA_003416845.1). Classification (NCBI taxonomy): domain Eukaryota; kingdom Metazoa; phylum Chordata; class Actinopteri; order Centrarchiformes; family Oplegnathidae; genus Oplegnathus; species Oplegnathus fasciatus. The sequence continues at coordinate 11,554 of NTHP01001139.1, read as the reverse complement.
ATTCTTCTTAAAAAGAGGGTCTTGAATGAACAATTTACTTTTCAACAGACAAGGGACGCAATGAGTCATCTTATTGCTAAAACAATCTTACGGTAAAGCAAAAAGCAGAGGGAGGAGGGAGAGATCATGCGTGTAACATGTAGCGTAGAGGTTGCGAGAACTGTCTGGCTGTTTGAAGATGATAACGGTATCAAGACAAGAATCTGTTATGTGCCTATGGAACTTCATTCTGAACATCCGGTAGG
>NTHP01001138.1:17490-39677 GCA_003416845.1 Oplegnathus fasciatus | reverse complement strand
TGGTAGTTGGTGGAGGGTAACTTGGACCACTAAGATTCCTTCTACAGGTAATGGTAAGGAGATATTTGCCGGTATTCTTATGTTTACTCCAGATAAACATAATGCTGTTTCTTTCTTTGCCCCTCAAGTAGAGAAGACACCTTTTCGAACTAGCTACATACCTTGTAATGGTTCTGTGGGTGAGAGGGGTAGAGATTATCTTCAGATTAAAGACTTACCCACCTCTCAAGAGTTTGTGTATCACTTCCATTGGAGTGGTAAGAATACTAACTTTGGGAGATTTGAAATCCTAGCTTACGAAAACCCTGTACGTAGAGATAAGTATAAACTAGTTCGTTTGTGGCAACATACCGAAGGTAGCATAAAGAACAAACACTCTGTATGTTGGAATATGGATCACAAGGAAAGTTCAGGTACGGGTAGTCCTGCTTCTGAATGGAAAGTGGATTTTCGTGGTGGATACAATGCCGCCAGAGTATTCATAGGCAGTACAGGATTTGCTCAAGTACCCCTAACAGCTTATACTCATGGTCAAATGGCTATACGTGGTACTATTGATATCCCTGGAGATGATCCGGAATCAGAAGGGTATATTTATCATATTAAACATTTACGTGTTTATGATAAAACATTATCTGAAGCGGACATGGATAAGATAGATACTTCGTCTCCTCCTTCGGGTGTTCTGCTTACGGCAGATCTAACCTCTAGCCTTAGTTGCTCTAGACGAGGCTATGCTTGGACTCCACAATTCAATGGAATAAATACTTCCGTCACAGTAGCTCCTTGGGACCCTGTGGGTAGCCCTGTAGAGCCCTTGGGATTCGATATTGAAGTAGAATTCTACGTAGAGGATGTATCTAAAACATACTACATATTTGATGGACGTACCAGTAGTGCAACCGGTAATGGATACATGTACGTGAATAAATCTAATAAGAAGATTTCCCATAACCTAGGTGGGGTTACTACAGTTAATGGCGTATCTAGTGCTGATGTTATTATTGACAAACCAGGTCTTTATAGGGTAGTTGTTTCCGAGGCAACTAAGGGTGGTGTTATTGTTAATAAGATTGGTTGTCGATATACTAACGTAGAGTACTTTAAAGGGAAGATACATAAACTACGATTAAGAGACAATCAATACAATGTGGACGAGGTAAGTGGTATCACCAATAGAAGTAGGTATTATGATTTTGTGGAATGGACAAACTCTACCTCTGTACCTGCATACAAGAATGTAAGGGATACTTGGAATCCAAATAAAAACCTAGGTACTTTAATTAACGCCACATGGGTGAGGAAATAATAAATGGCACTATATAACACAGGTAAGACAGATAGATTTGACCCACAGATGGCACAGTCTGTCAACGTAGGTCAATTTGGACCGAGCCATGACTCTTTACAGGATTGGCGGTCCGTATATACATTAGCAAATGAAATATTGAATGCTTCTGGTGCAAGTAGTGAGACACTAAGAGAAATTAAACGATTGTATGAAGCTACTGTAGCAAGCGAGACATCAGCAGAGAATTCTGCCAACATTGCACAAGATGCCACTACTATAGTTACCACTCAGATTAATGCTGCTATGGATGAATTAAAGGCCATGGCAGAGGACATTGAGAACGTACAACCTACCGCAGAAGAAGTTCGAAAGATACGAGATGAAATAAAAATTATGGAGGGTAATATTCTCGATGTTGGAGAGTATTATTTAGGAAGGGGAGATACGTTTCCAGAAGGACCCGTAGCCGAAGGGGCTCAGTTCTATTATAACGGTCGAGAGTTCAATCATGGCCTGTATTTCTACTCGGAGATTTATAACGATCCTGATACAGGTCATTGGGAAATGATCTCTGCTCAAGGGCCTACGGGCGCTCAGGGTGTTGAAGGTCCACAAGGACCTATTGGCAACACTGGTCCTCAAGGTATTCAAGGTATTGAAGGACCTCAAGGTGTCAAGGGCCCAGAAGGTCCAGAGGGAATTCAAGGGCCACAAGGTATTGCAGGTCCACGAGGAGATAGAGGTCCTACAGGTCCACTCGGTCCTAAGGGTGATACAGGTCCAGCTGGTCCTATTGGCCCAGAAGGTATTCAAGGTAATCAAGGACAACCTCCTGCCCACCAGTGGGGTGGAATCGTAGATGCAGAGTCCCAGCTTCGATTTGAAAATAGTGATGGTAGTTGGGGTGAATGGAGAGACCTTACAGGTCCTCAGGGTATTCAAGGTATTCAAGGTGTCCGTGGTGACAAGGGTGATATCGGTCCAAGAGGTCCCCAAGGGGATATTGGCAATACAGGACCTACAGGCCCACAAGGTATACAAGGTAACCAAGGTCAGCCCCCTAAGCATGAATGGTCTACAGACCGAGAGTCTATCCGATTCGAAAATAGTGATGGTAGTTGGGGTGGTTTTAGTAATATCCGTGGTGTGCAAGGTATTCAAGGTAATCAGGGTATTCAAGGTCCTGCAGGGCCACAAGGTCCTCGTGGCCATACCGGTGCTCAAGGTAGTATCGGTGTGGATGGTCCAGTTGGACCTCCGGGACCACAGGGAGTTCAGGGGGATCGGGGTCCAAGACCAGCTCACCGATGGACTGGTACTTCATTAGCCTTTATGAATGAAGCTGGTGAATGGGGTGAATCTATTAATATTCAAGGTTCCCGTGGTATCCAAGGTCAGCAAGGGATTCAAGGACCTGTTGGCCTTAAAGGTGAAGATGGTACTTCCTTCCACGTAGATGTTGTGGTAGAGAATGATTCTGACAGAGATGCCTTTGATGGTCAAGCTAAAGGTTTTGCAGTATTGTCCACTGGACACATTAATGCTAATGGATCTAATGGCGCTGTTTCCATTAAAATGAGTGAACTAGGTGTCTTACCCGTTGTTTGGTCTGAATGGTTTGCCTTCGGTCAAGGCCCTAAGGGTGACCAAGGAGACCGAGGTCCTGATGGTATTCAAGGTGAGGAAGGTCCTCGTGGAGATCAAGGCCCTGCTGGTGAGCAAGGCCCCATGGGCATAAGAGGGCCACAGGGACCTACAGGACCTACTGGCCCTCAAGGACCAAAAGGTCCAGAAGGTGCGGTTGGGCCTATAGGTCCAGAAGGTCCAACTGGACCACAGGGGGACCGTGGTCTTCAAGGTATTGTTGGTCCTGAAGGGCCACAAGGTAAACCTGGGGTGGAAGGCCCCATAGGTGCGCGCGGACCTCAAGGTGAGATTGGTGAGCAGGGTATCAAAGGTGACAAGGGTGAAACCGGTGCCACCGGTGACAAGGGGCCTAAAGGTGATAGGGGTTTACAAGGACCTCAAGGTGAGATAGGTCCTAAAGGTGTACAAGGTGAGGTAGGTCCTAAGGGCCCACATGGGGAGAAAGGTCCTCAAGGTGTTCGTGGTCTTCAAGGTATTCAAGGTGAAAAAGGTGAGACTGGTAAACAAGGTCCAATGGGTCCTGAAGGGGATAGAGGTCTTCAAGGTGAGCAAGGTCTGAAAGGGCAAACAGGTGATCAAGGTCGTGATGGTATTGATGGACAACAAGGCCCTCAAGGTGAGATTGGTCGTGAAGGTCCTCAAGGTAAACAAGGCATCCAAGGACAGACTGGCGCTAAAGGCCCTCCAGGTACTAAAGGTGAAAAAGGTGATAGGGGTGATAGGGGTGATAAAGGTCCAGACGGGGCGGCAGGTAAAACAGGTGCAGCAGGAAGGAGCTCGGAAGGTATATTCCTCAAAGGTTTCTATTCTTCAGAAAGATTCGATTATAATACTAATCCTGAAGTCTTTAAAAGATTATCTACTGGGTCTATAAAATCTGCTAGTTGGGATTATTATATTAGAGCATTTGATCAGCAGGCCTTACTTAATAATACAAAATTTACTATAACTAATAAAGTTCCTTACGACAGATATATTATTGTGGGTGGTCCTCAAGTTCAATGGAGGGCAGGATTCACAGGAAAGGACTCTAATCAGAATATGGAGTTCCGTAAAAGGTATCAAGCTGGTGACATATCTATCGAATATGATATGGAATATTATTTAACAGTAAGTAAAACAGAGCAAGGTCAAACTATTTTAGAGTTAGATGATCCCCATAACGGACTGGGTAGAGTGGAGACTAGAGGTGTCCCAATCATTTTATTTGAAAATGATCCTTCCTATGGGCCCCTTGAGTCTGATCCAAGGGGTTTTATAAAGGCTCCTGCTTCCTTTGGGCCCACATCACTCTATCGTTTAAGTGCAGATCACAACTATACTGGAAGGGAATTACAAATCGCCTTTAGACTGACTCTTAGGTTGTCTGGTCATTTGGATAGTTCTTGGGTGTATGCTCCTTGGTTTTATTCTGAGAGTATGGTTCCGTTACAAATAGTGGCAGACAGTAATACCCTGTCCCCCGGCTGGCCTTCTACAAATTAATAGGTGTCTTATGGCAATATATAACACAAGAAATAAAAGGGGTGGTAGAACCACCTCTGAGGCGAACAAGCCTCAAATGGCTCAATCCGTTAACGTAGGTCAATTTGGGCCAAGCCACGACAGTCTACAGGATTGGAGGTCTATTTTTACAGCATTGAATGAAGTAAAGAAAATGGCTACAGACCTTTACGATGTCGATGTAAAAGTTACTGAACTCATTGGAGATGCGGAGGAGGCGGTACGGGTGGCTACTAATGCTGCCGCTACTGCTACAGAGATAAATGAAGATACGATAACAAACGTAGAAGATCGTTGGCAACAAATAGCTGAAGTGCAGAAGGAGGTAGAGGTAGCAGAAGAAAATGCTGTTGCCAATGCTGAAATAGCAGCCACTAGCGCGTCAGAGGCATCAGAAGATGCTAGACAGGCGGGAGTATATGTACTAGATGCCTCTGTACTCAAAAGAGAAATGGAAGACATTCGAGATGACGTAACTAATCTCACAGCAGGTCTTTCCGTGGTTGACGAGGCTGCTGATGCTAGGGCTGAATTCAATAATGTAACAAACCATCTTCAACTCTACGTACCCAAGGTCAACGTAGGCGGTACCGCTGCTATTACATCTGTCAATGGTAAGTTAGGTCCCACCGTACAATTAACAGCAGAGGACGTACATGCATTACCTAACTCTGGTGATGTAGCGATTAAAGACAAGTTAAGTTTTGATTGTGGTGAGAGTAGACGTTTTGAGATAAATGCTATTATGGCGACAAACTCTAAAAGTACGGAACCCCAGTTTAGTATTTCCTACCACTACGATGATATCAAAGATAATATGCATGGTATTATTTTAGATAAGATTGGTAATGCTGCCTTCGGTGGGGAGTTATATGTTAAGAATACTAGGGATATGAATACTCGTAAAAAAGTATATCATGAAGGTTTTAAACCAACCCCCCAAGCTATTGGTGCTGCTGTTGCTGCTGATACTTATACTAAATCTGATACCTATTCTAGAACTGAGTCCTATTCTCGTACTGAAGTAAACGCGGAACTTGCTAAGAAGGTAGAGCTTAATAAGGCTGATGGTGGTATATACGCCAGGCAGAATGCTAGTTGGGTTGATGTTGGTAGTCGTTTAGGTATCCTTGAGTCTGACAAGGTAGATTCTTCGGAGGTAAATATTATCTCTGGGGATTGGGACGGAATTATAAATAAGATCCCAAAAATAACAGGTAGTGGTGTATTGGAGGTTGGTAAGTATATTGACTTTCATGATACGAAATCCACTAATAATTACGACGCTCGTTTAGAATGCAGAGGAGACACTCTGTATATAAACGGTGTCGCTATAGGATTACCCCCTGTATATATTACAAGGATATATGATGTAACGAAACCCTTTTATTCTGGTAGTGGTGGTACTGGAAAGGTATCCTGGAGGGTTGTTGAATATAATAATAAATATGTAGAACTTATGCTTAATAATGTGTGGTTATCCTATCTTAATAATTGGTGGTTTGACTTACCAGTAACCATGGGAGACACAAATTATAACATGGTCGCGAACGTTGGTGGTGGTTTTGATTTTAGTGCGGAATTTTCTTGGACCACTAGAACCACAACTCGAATCACGGGTAACCAATCTCATGACTCAAGAATGGATTGTAAGATATCAGGCTTCAGAGCTTAATTTAAATAAATTTGACCTATGGTACGTAGGCTAGGAGACTAACATTACAGTAGAACGCACGAGTTTTGTATCAGGATTGGATGAACAGAATCCAAGATCCCTTGATATGATAAAAGAGGGTGACGACCATATCCGTCTTACAAAGAGCACTTTAAGAAATACATTTCCTCGTTTCGATAGGCGAGTAGAGATTAGTGCTGAACAATTAAATAAACTTTATAACTGGATTCTCGCTATTGAAGATGATCCATCGGATCCTGAGTCCTTGGACAAATTTACTGTCCTTGGAGACATGGAAATTCGTAATGATCTTATCTTTACAGAGAATGCTGATAATGATCCGGATGTTGAGGATGGTACTCCTGAATCTCCTAAGATTACAGGTCTTGCTGATATCCAATTCTCCACTCCTGAAAAGGACGACCCTGATCTTATTACTGATGAGAAGTATTCCCGTGCTGTAAACCTACGTACTGCTGATGCTCGCTATGCCCCCCTGGCAGACTTTGACGCACTGGATAATTCTAAACTAACAATTCCAGATGGGGATGCACGTAAAACCGTAGCTCAGGCAACGGATGGTGTCCTCACAGTAACTACCAAGTTAATTGCTGGTGAGGTAGAAGCTGAGACTATTAAAGCCACGGAGAAGATTATCTCCTTAAAGGATATCGAGGTTTCTGGCGACTTACGTGTTACTGGCAAGGTATTCCGTGGCTCGGATCGTAGTATTAAATTCAATATTGAAGATCTCCCGGTTGACGTTAATTTAGATGATATTAGACCTGTAACTTATGTAAAGGGTGGGGTGAAAGAATACGGAGTTATAGCACAAGAGTTAGAACTTCAGAAAAACTTTAGTCACATGGTTGGAAGTGGGTTTAATAAATTGTTAACCGTGGATTATGTTCAGCTAATCCCTGTGTTGATTAAGGAAGTGCAGGCTCTTAAGAAGGAAGTTGCTGAACTCAAGGGGAAATAAATGGCTACTAATTACTATTATAAATTCAGGAAGGATGAAGTTGATCCTTCCAAGGAAATACCAGTAGCCATTGATGAAATACTTCTTCCTAAGTTAGATATCTCCGACGGGGCAAATGTACCCAAAGATAAGGAGTCCGGATACTTCGATGTAAAGAGAGATCTGAGTAATACTTTTGAATTATATGGTTCGAAGAATATACGTGCCGGGCATCTATCTGGTGAGGAGACTAATATCTATTTTGGTCCTAATGCAGAACAACTACTGCCCCAAGAATATTATGTAATAGGTACTAGGGCACAAGGTACTAAAATATGGACTCACACTACCGGTGGAGGTTATAACAAAGTAACTATAACTTTGGATGCGAATAAATACCCCACTAACAAGGCTTGGTATTTAGCTGCCATGTGGGATTCATATATTGGCGTAAAGGATGCTGTTTGTGCTGCTAGATTTGTACTCCCTGGAGACAGTAATAGAAGTATCACCTTTGATTGGGATTTTCGTCCTAGACGACACACCGTAGGTTATTATGTAAAGGTTTTTGAAGCAAAACCTTATACACACAGATTGGCGAAGGGAGATCTATCCTCTATGTTTGCTGCTAAGGACAAAGATATTCCCTGGTGGTGGCACGCTCTGAAATGTCCACATACTGGTTTTAGGAGTTCAGTTAGTGGCGGTAATAGTGTGAGTTTTCCTTTTCAGGATCTATACACTTGTCCTTATGCTTGGTACAAAGTTCAAAAGAATAATGATACATATTATAAGGATGTATCTAATAGAACTAAGGCTTTTAAGAACTACACCTTTACAGGTAGTGGTAGTGCTAAGCGCGAAGGTGTTATTAATTATGGGGTGATGGGGTGACATATGGCTATACATTATTATTATAAGGAGGTTACAGATTCAGACGATAGCTCTATAACAACTCCAATCTCTTTGAGTGATCTTTTTATTAATAAGACCTCCAGTGGGCTGGTTCCCAAGGACCAGGAAGTGGGTTATATAGAGGTCAATAGAGATCTCAGTAACCTATACCAATCAGCTGAGGATGGTGTCCGTCCTCCAGCAGCATTGGTAGGTGGCGATGATACTTACTACTTTGTTGATAAGGGGGATCATTTTATTATTCCCGAGGTTCAAGATGTTACGAAGGCCTCTGCTTACGCAGTGAGACTTCATACTAGTAGTTCTATTCCTGCTAATAAGACAATGAGTATACCCTCTCAATACCAAAATCGTTGGATGTTCTATACTGTATATTATCGAGCATATGGTGGGGCTCATGGCTATCAAGACCATAGCGGTATTCTTGGAGGTGGTTTTATAAAACCAGGTACCACCTCTATTAATGTTAGAAATCCATCTATTCCAGATATTAGTTCTAATGCCGACCACTACATGGATGGTAGGTTACACGAGGTTCAATATACAGAGTGGCCGGAACAAGTAGATTTGAATACCTTTTTTGTTGGGAAGGATTCTAGCAATATAAGTGATAAGTGGTGGAAACCACTTTTATTTAGAACTATCTCTGGGCAGTCTCAAAATGACGGTGGAGAGCACAGCGGTAGTAGAACTCGTACAGTTCACGGGTTGCCCAGCGGTTCTTTTAAGTATAAAGTGTTTGGTATGTACCATGGTGGCGGTTCCTCAGGTAGAGCTAACCTGTGGAAGGGGGATACTGTAAAACCAGAGGGAGATACATCGATCACATACGGTGTAAATCGTGGAGCGATGGCTGTTCTGGCTTTTGTGGTGTAAAGATGGAGCTTCCAAAATTAAGTAGGTTAATACCTTATGTGTGGAAGGTGACACCGGAGATTGCTGATCAGATATTAATACAGTTTAATATAAATAACTGTATGCCTAGTCAGAGGAAGATAGATATCTATTCCCAAAGAATGCTTGATGGGCAGTGGATTACTACAGGTGGCTATCCTCTAGTGTTTCATCAGGATGGGACGGAATTACTTTCTGGTCAGCATAGGCTAATGGCTGTTATTCAATCCGGAACCACTCAAGAATTTGTATGCTTTAGTAATTAGGAGGTTCAATGGCACTACAAACAGTTAAAACAAGGGAACTAGGGAAGATGGGGGTTATCTCAGATCTTCCGGATTCCGAAACACCCATCAGTGCTTGGTCTGACGCTAGTAATATCAGATTCAATAATAACCAAGTATTTAAATCCAACGGTTATATCCCGATCTTCTACAATAATAGAGAAGAATCCGGAGCATTAAATTATGGTGGTCTAAAACAGATACCTATGCATCTGGAATTAAAACCTCAGACTACAGAAGATTGGGTGTATTTTACAAACAATATGATTTGGAATACAGATGGTTGGAAACATCAGAAGATGTGGGATGATAAGAGGGAAGAGGATAAGTTTGATATTCCATTTGATGCCCCTTGGAGCTCTATAATCCTCTCTAACTCTATCCTTGCTTATTCTTCACAGCTAAAAAAACCTTTAGGGTTGAATGCTGGTGGTACACTTTTTGAGCCTCTTGCTAACTGGGGTCCTTGGACTGCTGGTACTATCAATGCCTTTAAGAGTTTTGCGTTTGCCTTGGGTGGTGGGGATGAATTCCCACAACGTGTTCGTTGGAGTAACATTGTACCTCCTAATGCCCTCCCTGCGGATTGGGGTTGGAAGTACGAATATGATGAACAGGATGAAGAGGATGATCCTAAACATGAGGCAGGTACACCGATCCCTACAACGGATCCTAAATATGGAACATTCATTGATGGTAGTGCTGGGGGTTATAATGACTTATCGTTTGCAGTAGGTAAGATTATTGATGGTGCTCCTTTGAGGGACTCTTTCATCATCTATACGGATGAAGAGGTTATCATTTGTGATTATGTTGGTAGTAATGATATCTTCAGGTTTAGAAAATTATTTGATGATGGTGGTGCTATCAATGCTAGTTGTGTAGCCCAGTTTGACAATAAACATTTTGTAGTTAGTGCTAACGATATTTATGTACATAATGGCTCTACTAAAGAATCCGTTATTACGAATAAAGTTAGAACTACTCTGCTTGAACAGATTACAGAAAACTCCTATCTCTCTGTAAAGGTTGTGCCTTATCTCACAGAGAATGAGATTTGGGTTATCTATGCGGGTAACGATGCTATTGGGTATAGTCGTGGTGGTACAATCGTTGCTGAAGCTAAGGAGGCTACGAAAGCTGCTATCTATAACTATAACAATGGTACTTGGTCTTTCATAGATCTACCTCGTACCGTAAATATGAGGTTGGGTCCTGTACCTGTCTATGATGAAGATGGTGGGGATGTAAAGAGCTGGGCGAATATTCCAGAAGATTATGTTTGGGAAGATGGTGTTGAACTTTGGAACGTATCGGGTGGTACTGCACAAAACTTTAAAAGACACTCCATCGTATGTGCTTCAGCAGATGGAACTTTCTACGTAATGGATCGAGGTGAGTACTTTACTACCTTGGATGGTAAGTATCCTGGAACCAAGCGGTATAAACTAAAACGTACTGAGGTTACTAGTGACCTTACAAAATACTATATTGACATGGATGAGTTAACAGATACTTCACTGTATAAGACTGTTCTGGCCATCTGGCCTCAAGTACAGGGAGATGGGGAGTTATTTATTCAGATTGGTGGCTCCCATACTTCAGATGGTATTATCGAGTGGGGTGAATCAGTTCGTTTCATTTGTGGTCAAGACCGTAAGGTAGACTTAAGATCAAACTATCGATATCTTTCACTTAAAATACAAAGTAAGGGTGTCGGGGATTGGAAACTATTCGGAATGGATACCGTGGTACGTATAGGTGGTAAACGATGACAATTGACTTGAGATATGGTATGGTTCGGGAAGAAGTTCTTCCAGAGGGTAGATTACCTGATGACCCACCTAAGGGTGGTGAGAAGGGCCGTAAGATAGAGACTATGAATATTACTCCGTATGTTGCGGAGAGTATCAGTGACTACTCTTACGAGGAACTACGGACAAGTGCTGAGAGGCAATTTCGAGCCCTAGCTGATGTAACCAAATCCTTACAACTATCTGTTAAGAAAACAGATGAGGGTACTGGTGGGGAGATCACATCCTTAAAAGAAGAAGTGGCTAAGTTGAGTGAGAGTATTCTACTTATGAATACAGACATGTCTACTCTTGCTGGAAGAGTTACTTCTCTAGAGGAAAGAGTTACAGTTCTGGAAGAGAAACCGAGTGGACCAGATCTTACCGATAGAGTGGTAGCTCTAGAAGGTACTACAGGTACATTACAAACATCTTTGACTTCTTTGGAAGACAGAGTAAAAGTTTTAGAAGATAAACATACGGAGCCATAATGATATTCATAACACCACTTACAGAGGACAACAGGAAGCTCATAGAGCGTGTCTACAGGGTTTATCCAGATGACCGTGAGCTATCCTACTGGGAGGAGAGAATGCGCCTAGGAGGTGCCTTTACGTTCGAACAGAGGGATGCTACAGGTGAGCTTGTATATGCTGGAATAGTGGAGATATGTGAAGGTGGTCTTAATGCTATTGTAGGTGGTGGTGTCGATGGTAAAATAAATGTAGTGGAAATGTATCACTTCTTAGTAAGCGCTGCTAAGAGGTTTGATAAGCCCTACATTAGATTAACTGGGAGGCCGGGATGGTATCGAAAATATCTTAAGAGTCTCGGCTTTAAAATAGTAAAACAATTCTCATCTAAACAAGGTAGACTTGTTTATGTATGTGAAAAGGAAATAGGGTGATAATGTGGGTGGCGGCGGCGATTCAGAATCAGTAACAAATACAGATCCATGGGCACCAGCGGCGGGACATGGTGAGAATATATTGGGTATGGCTCAAGACATATTTAATCAACAAGGTGGTATCAATGGGAGTTGGATAGATTTTAATGCCCCTAACATGAATACTAATCTTGCTGGTGCTTATGATGCCTTAGGCAATAACACACAACTAAATCAAACTAGTAACCAATTAGGTAATCTTGCTGGACAAATGGCGGGGACACTTCCTGGAGCATTGGATTCCCTCAAGAAAGCTCAAGAGGGTTATAGTACTTACGATATTCAGAATATGCAATCCACCTTGATGGCTGGTAAGCAAGCATACCTGGATGACCAAAATAGTGCTATCATGGCCGACTTGGAGAAGACACAAGCACAGTCGGTAGGTAGTATATATGGTGCAGCTGCTGGTGGTGGTAACGTAGGTAGTTCACGTACTCAATTAGCTACGGGGCAAGCCACAGGTAATCTATCTGCTGCTGCTCAGGCTCAAATGAGTAACCTAGCATCTCAGTCTTATGATACTGCTATGACTCAATCTATGAGCCACCTTCAGGGTCAACAGAATGCTCAACTGGCTGCTGCTCAGCAAGGTTTCTCTGCTGCTAATAGTGCCTCTAGTATATACAATCAACAAGCAGGATTACAACAGCAGATAATGAATAACCAACTTCAAGCAGGCCTGGGTCAATATAACTTTGATATGCAGAATGCTCAAATTCAATATCAGAATCTTATGGGTCAGAAGAATGCTGGTTGGGAGAACCTTGGCATGTACAATAGCATTGTTGCTGGTTGGGCTGGTGCTGGTGGTACTAGTGAAGGTAAGAACGATGCTCAGGGTTGGTTCGGTTAATAAATATTTGAGGGTTAAATTATGTCATTTATGGGTGCGATTGCAGCAATAGGTAAACTGCTAGGAGGTGCGGCATCTTCTGCGGGGGGTGCAGCTGCTGCTGGGGGTAGTGCCGCCGCAGGAGGAGCTGCTGCTGGTGCTGCTGGTAGTGCTGCTGCGGCAGGAGGAGCTGCTGCTGCTAAAGGGGCAGTGGCAGCAGGTACGGCAGCTAAAGGAGCTGCTGCTGCGGGGACAGCTGCTAAGGGTGCTGCTGCCGCTAAAGGAGCTGCTACTGCTGCGAAAGGTGCCAAGGCCGCTAGTACGGTTGCGAAAGGTGCCAAGGGAGTTGAAGGTATAGGTGCTGTTTCTAAGGGTAGTATGGATACTGCTGCTAAAAGTTTAAAAGGTACCTTATCTAATCAACCTGGTTTTGATAAAATGGTTAAGGGTGCTGAGGCTAATTTGAAGGTTGGTAATGGTGCTACCAGTATGAAGGACCTGAAGGCTGTCAGTGGGAAGACGCCCGGACTTACTGATAAGTCTCCGGGGGCTTTGCAGATATCTCAACAAGCTCCAGACTCTGTAGCAGGCAAGGCTATAAACTCCCTCTCTAAAAACAAGGGTATGGATGCTACGGCTGAAGGGATGGCTAACATTAAGAATGTGGATGTAGCAGTTCCAGATAGTGTTCAATCCAAACTAGCCGCCAAAGAAACCGCCATGAAAAATTCAGGTCTTGTAGAAGGTCCTGTACCTGAGACAGGCTTGAATACACAAGGTGCTCTTTCTGATGCCACAAAATCTGCACCTCTTGAGAGTGGTGTAAAGGGTGCTATCAATAGAGTGACTAACTCCTTAAAGGATGAAGCTACCTCTATGATGAAGGATCTGACTGACAAGGAAATGCTTAAGAAGAAGGTGAAAGATCAAATCATTACAGGTACTCTTGGTGTAGCTAATAAACCTACCAAAGGCAATACAGCTGCTGCCCACAAGGGGAAGGTTACGGCGGCACCTATGCCTAAGAGTAATACTTCTGGCGCTAGTTTCGGCAGTGGAGCCTTTCCAGGTGTTCAGTCGGAAGGTGCCTTAGGTGGTTCTAACTTAGCAGGTAAATTCTAATGAAGATGATAAAGAAACCTAAAGGTAAGGGATCAGAATCTAACTACAAGGATTCAAAGGATTCAAAGACACTCCCTATCCGTCATAGTACAATTAAAGAGTATACCCCTACTAAACGAACTAAACTTCCCCTTACCGAGCGAGGGATTATAAATGGCTAAGAAACCCACTAAATTTCGAGCACCTGAATTCTATAGTGTTCGTGGAGACAATAAAAGTAACAGTGGTATAGAACGAACCAAGAAAATGAATGAGGCCTTCAAAGAGGCAGTTCCTGTTAGCTATCGTGGCTATCTTCAGCAATTTGCAGGGGAAGATGAAGGCTGGAATGAAAGTATGCTCGGTAAACGAGAGATGGAAACATTACAAAATATTTCCACCCAGGTGGTTAATAATGGTAGTGTATCTAGTGTTGATGGTATCAAAGGAAAACATAATAAGGTAGGTTATGATGACTATAATGATGCTGGTTCTTCTTCTATCAGATTCAGAGATAGGAAATCTGATATCTCTCACTCCAAGGACCCATCGGAAGCCCTTAAAAATTTTACAGGTAACTATACCATAGTAAGGAGCGGAGATAGGGCTATAGCCACTGATCAATATAATTACGACCCTATGACAGAAGGTTCTGCTAAGGCAGAAACTTTTGGTGAGAAGACGAAGGAGTTTTTTAGTCGTCCGGACTATATTGAAAAGAATAAGGGTGAGAAGGCAGATAAGATGCATATGGCTCATGCCTTTGCAGAACTCTGGGGTGAACGTGGTGATCGAAAAGACCCTACAAGAGGTAAACCTATTCGTATAGACCTTGGAAATTACAAGGATCTAGGGATGGATGAGAAACAGTTTAGAAATCTAGGTACCTTGGCCGGATATAATGCTGCAACTGGTCGTGATGCCGATTTCAAAGGTCGGTATACAGAAGCCCCTATTACATCTGCAAACAGAACAATGGAGGAGGTAACTACCCCTGCACCTAAGACTACCCCTACAGTTGCTCCAACTACTACAAAAGCAGAAACACCTGAGACTTCTGAACCTTATACTATCCAACGTGGGGACTCTTTATCTAAGATTGCTGCTAAATATGGCACCACTGTACAAGCCTTGCGTGAAGCTAACAACATCGGTAAGGATGGTATGATTTACGTAGGTCGTACTCTTAATCTGGGTAAACCGTCAGCTCCTAAGAAAGAGGTGGGGTCAGGAGAACCCAGTAAGGCTACGCAAGAGAAACCGTCCTCCTATCAGATCCAGAAAGGGGACTCTCTATCCAAAATTGCTGCTAAAATGGGTACCACTGTAAAAGCTTTGAGAGAAGCTAATGGTATTAAAGATGCAGATAAAATCTATGTTGGTCGATCATTAAAATTGTGAGGTGAATATGATTCCAAGTAAAGAATATTTTGAACACTTAGCCCTTCGTGAGGGCTTCAGAAATCGTGTATACAGGGATTCCAATGGTCACCTTACTGTTGGTACGGGTCACCTGTTAACACCTGCTGAGTGTGAAGTATATAAGGAAGGGGATCTGTGGGAAGGGGACTTAGAGGAGCAATTCCGTGAGGATGCTATGGGTGCATGGGAGGCTGGACTTAAACAGGCTAATATGTTAGGGTTGTCCGATAATAAATATTTGGTTGAAACCTTGGCACATATGTCTTATCAGAATGGTACTCGTTGGTATATGGTACACAAGACTACGTGGCGACTGCTTACGGAACATAAGTTTCCAGAGGCGGCTGTAGAGGCTATGGATTCCAAATGGTTTAAGCAGACTAAAATTAGGGTTAGGGATTTTCAACTGGGGCTGATGAAGGCTAATATGGTACTCTAATGGCAAAGAGAGATAAAAAAGAACAAAAGATATATGATGAGTATGTCAAAGACCTTAAAAAACATGAAAGCTACAGGGAAGATGTTTACCCCGATGGTAAGGATAGTGAAGGTCGTCAATTATACTCAGTAGGGTATGGCCATCAGCTGACTCAAGATGAATTATTAATGTACCCTCCAGGAAGTAAAGTATCTAAGAAAGTTACTGATGACTGGTTTAAAAGGGATGCCGAGAGGTATTATGAACTAGGTAAGGCTGAAGCGGCTAAGTATAATAGGACAGATGCTGGATCTATTAAGGGTTTTAGTAATGCCATGTATAATCTCGGGGAAGGTGGTTTTGCTGGATTCAAGAATATGCGTGAAGCCATGGAAAATAATCGTTGGGGTGAAGTAGCAGGTCATGCTAAGGACTCCAAATGGTATCGAGAAGACGCCCCTACTCGTACTCAATATTTCATTGATAACGTAGTTACGCCCCATCCCAATGGTCAGGGAACAAAGGTTCAGTCTCAAACAAAAACTCAACCCGTAGAACAACCTGTTATTCCCAATGGAGCTATACAAGAAAATCCTGTAGTGGAGAAGACGATGCCTAAAAAAGAAGAATCCTGGATTGGTGGTCAATTGGCAGGCCTAGGAGATACTGTATCAGATATTGCTACAAAAGCCAGTAATACCGGAAAATCCAAAGAAGAGTTGATGAAGGAACTAGAGGCTGCTTATGCTTCTGGAGATACGGAAGCGGTGACCAAGGCCATGGCTCTGATGGGTGATAATAAGGAATATCAAGCTAATCTGGATAAGATTGATGCTAGTATGAATGAAGCTCTAATGTCTAAAGATGCCTTGTATGATGAGAATGGTAATCTTATTGGTAAAGGTAAAGAGGTGTTCTCTAAGGAACCTATTGATGCTGCTACTAAGGTTGTCGAAGATACCATTGTCGATGAAAACCAATATGGTCTGGATGATGTGGTAGATGGAGTTAAATCTAGCTGGAAGGGTGATCTTGGTAATGCTATGCGTAACGTTATTAAGGCCAAGATGGAAAACAAACCAGAGGCTGCTCGATCCGCTAATTTTTCAGGTTCTGTTAAAGCAGACTTAGCTGGATTAGCTGGTGTTTTGAATGCCCGTAAAATGCAATTCACCCCCTACATGAATAAGTTTGGAGGATAATATGTTTCAATCTCTGTATAGAATGGAGCTGAGCCCTCAGATGCAAGCTCAACAGAACCAACAAAATCAAGGCTCGTCTCTACCTATGCAGAGACCTCAACAAGCCCAACAAGATCCTTCTGGAATGGTTCCTCCTGGAGGGCCTTCTATTCCTAAAGAAGAAAAAGAGCCAGATATAATGGAGAAGATGAAGACCAGCCTAGGTAATAAGATGGGTGAAGTTACCTCTAACCGATTCACATCTAAGGCTCAAGAAAGGATTTCGGATATTGCGATGAATATCCGTTCTCAAATGGAGGCAGGTAAGATTACCAAAGAAGAAGCTAAACAGATTCTTGGTAGTGCTGTGGGGGAAGAGTTTAAGTCTGTTACGGGGTGGATGAATGGTTCTAAAGGTCCTCAGAATTATTTGGAGACTCAGAATCCTGCTCAAACTAAAAAGTACTTACGGGAAAATCGACAGGCATTTGAGAAGATGCGAGATCTTAAGATTGATATTGCTAGACGTGAGGAAGCACTGAAGGGTGTATATGATAAAGAGAATCCTAAATTTATGAAATCCACTCAGCACCTCATGATGATGAAGGATAAGTATCAAAAAATGTTCCAAACACTAAAGAATGGCATGGTAACTGGTGAAGCCTACGAAGGTAATAAGCAGATGCAAGCAGAACGAGGAGAGGAAGTTATCTAATGGTCTCAGTCTATCAACAAATACAAGAACAAAAGAAGAGTGGGGAAGCTACTAAGCGTGCTGCTGAACGTAAAGAACAAGCTGCTGCTGATCGTGGTTCTCTCTACATGGGAGACACTCCTGGCATGGTGGGTGGTGCTCAACAGTACAGTCCTAAGGTTATTGAGGCTAAGAAACCCAAAGGAGAGGGGGTAGAGACAAGTACAGGGTCTAAATATAGTACACACAGTACTTCCACATACTCACCTGTTCAACAAGCTGCTGATTTTAAATCCCAGAAAGAAGCTACTACTGCAGAAGTGGAGAAAGAAAATCTTGCTGCTGAGATGGAGCGTGCTGGGAATGTAGGTTATGCAGAGGATTATGAAGATCCTGAATTGGACCCTATGTTTGAACCTGCACTGTTTACTGATACTGCCTATGACTACTGGAACACTGCAGAACCTGCTAAACCAGAGGAACGTTCTCTGTTCGAGAATAAATCCTTTCAGCAATCTGCATTAACCTTTGGATTGACCCTGATGTTAGGCGGTTCTTTTGAAGATGCCATGTACACTGGTGGTGAAGCATTTGCCAGAGAAGAGTACAAGAACACTCCTGAATATAAGGAAATGTATGATATGGGTATTCCAAGTTATGTCATTGAAGATGCTTATATTAGTGGGGACTCTAAGGAATTAAATAGTTGGTATAATTCTACGGTCACAGCAGAAAAGAACAGGAAAGAATGGCTTGATAAATTAAATAATCCAAGTCTTAATGACGTACAGAAGAAGGCCTATGGGAGTATGCTTGGTATCTTTGATAAGGAGCAGGTTAAGCTTGGACAGTATCAGATGGGTACTCAAATGTATCAGGATATGAAATCTCGTATGGATGCTGGTTCCCCTATGACTGCTACCGATGGTTTGGCCACGGTGTATCAATTTATCAAGACTATTGACCCCAACTCTGCTGTTAAAGAGGGCGAGGTAACAATGATTGGTAATCGTATGGGTTGGAGTGCTAAACTGATTGATAAGGTTAGACTGGCTGCCACTACGAGTGGTAATACTCCTATGGACCCAGAAGTGGTTAGAGAGATCATGGAATCCATGAAGAATCAGTCTACTACAGGTATCAAGACTTCGTTAACCGTAATGAACAACCTAAACTCTCAAGCTGATATCAACCAGCTAGGGGACACTGCTCGTACTTGGAATGCTTACATTAATAATTACACTACAGCAAATCCACAATTTCAGTCTATGTTCTATAAGTGAGGAATAAGTAATGCAATTAAAGAGTTGGGAAGAGGTATCACAATCGCCTGAATTCCAAGCGTTGTCCCCTCAAGATAGATACAGGGCCGAAGTTGCCTACCAAATGGAGACTGGTTCTGCGGGTAGTACTCTTTCCGAAGAAGATATTAGGAACTCACAAGGTGCACCTGGTAATGGTCTCTTTGCACAAGTAGGTGCAGGTATTGATGAAACACAAGCAGCCTTTGCACAGGTTGCTGCTGATGCTGCTGAGAGTGCTGGACTAGCTAACCAGACTGCTTACTTTCAACGTATGGCTCAACGTAACCAAGAGGCTGCTGCTCAAGTAGGTTTTAAAACCACAGATCTTAGTGATGCTATTTCACAAGGGGATATTGGAGACTTCATGTATGGTGGTCTGGAAAGACTATTTCGTAGTGCTCCAGGTATGGCTGCTACTATCGGTGCTAGTGCTGCTGCCGGTGCTGCTACGGTTGCAACAGGTGGTGTTGCTGGTGCTGGTCTGGTAGGTGGCCTTGCGGGCGGTTTAGCTGGTACTGCTGTTGGTGGTCTTCAGCAGGCTGGTAGTATTCGTTTAGAACAGATTGAACGTGGTAATGATGATAAGGCTGCTGCCTATATCGCAGGTGCCGCTGGTGGTGCTTTAGAGACTGTTGGCCTCGGTAAACTATTGAAAGTTGCTAAGCCCTTGGGTCCTGTAACGGGTATCTCTGGTAGAACCTTTAAACCTACTGCTGCTCAATACGCAGCAGATATTGCCAAGCGTACTGGTGCTGGTATGGTTACTGAAGGTACTACAGAAGCTGCTCAAGAAGGTATGGCTGCTGTGGCTGCTGGTGAACGTGATCTTAGTATGATTGCTGACCGTATGGTAGAGGGTGGTCTTGCTGGTGGTATGATTGGTGGTTATATGAGTGCTGGTCGTGATGCTTACCATCAACGTAATAACATTACCATGGGTCTTGGTGAGGCTGCTAGAGCCTTGGATGAGCAAGTAGGTGGTTTTGGTGCTAACATAGATGTAGATGGTTCTCAGCAAGCTGCTGCTGGTGTATTCCGTGACAGACGTAAAGCTACTATGGATGCTATTGGAAAATTAGAGGCCGGTACAGATGAATTCAGTGCTGCTGTCGATGAACTGGAAATGGACAGCGAAGGTCGTGAAGCTTCTGCTCATCTTAACGTTGCTTCAAGAATACAGTCCAAAGGTGGCCTTCTGAGTGGTGATTTATTTACCCCTGGTGTTGGTATTGGTAAGACTATTTCTTTCAATGGTGGGGCTGTACATAACGTTGCTGGCGGTGCTCAAGGTGTCTTTGCTGGTGGTGATCAGGTTAAGGATTGGAATGATCAAAGAGATGTATTAACAGATGTAAAGAAAGATATTGTTCGAGAATCCACTACTATTTTGAAAGAGGTTAATAAAGAGATTACTCTTCTTCAAAAGGCAATTGAAAACAGAAGTAAACTTGCTGATCTTATCGTAGATCCTGAAGAGAAGAGATTAGAAGATATCCAGATTAAACGGATGAACAGGGAGTTATCCGCCAGACTAAGGGACAGAAAGGCTGTTGGTGGGGTATTTGTTGGTCTTAGTAAAGGTAACCCTGATCCTAATCCTGCTACAATGCGTGCTGCTTTGGAATTTGATGCTGCTACTGGATACAACTTATCTGATATCCTACAAGAAGCCTCTACCGTGGTGGACATGGAACAACAGCTTACTAGTGCTCGTGGTCAGCGTGGTACAAGTACGCTGGAGCGTGCTATGATTCAAGGACCAATGGCCATGGTTACTGGTGGTACCAGTCTACTTGCGGGTGCTGCTGGTGGTCGTGCTGGTGGTTGGTTGAAGCGTAGAGCTGAAAGGAAAGCTATGGAAGGTGCTGATTTCTCTGTACCTACTTCATATAATCCAGATGGTGATGTTGATTCTGACGCTCCTCCACCTCCACCACCTCCAGGTGGTAACCCTCCACCAGATGGTCCTACACCTCCTCCTCCAGGTGAACCTTCTACTCCTGGTGTTCCTAGTGTAGATGAAGTGACTTCTAGAATTGAGTCTGAGATGGAAGAAGTAAGAGCTGCTCGTNGATCTTCTCTAACAAAGGTGCTGAATACAGAGTTACAGGTATTGATGGTGACGGTAATTACATTGCTGAAGGACTCTTTGCCGGTGAAGAACAAAGTACTCGTTACAGCCCTGCTGATGTGGAACGTGGTATTGAGATTAGTGCTGCTGCTCGTGCTAAGGGTGGTAAGCCTGCGAAAGATACTTCTACTGCTGAGACAAGTCTTGCTAATCGTAAGACAACTCTTCGTGATGGTTTTAATGGACAACTTGAGAAAGGTTCTTTCTCTGGTGCGGACCGTGCCTATATTGAGGGTATGATTGATGGTCTAGAAGATGCAGTTGATGGGGCTGATTTGACAGCTCGTAAGACTGTTATTCAGAAAGCTATTAATGACCGTAAGATCAAACCTCAACCTGGAACATCTAAACCTTCTAAACCTACCAAAGAAGATACAGCTGAGGCTGTAGTTGAAGGTGAAGTCCTTCCTACTGCTACTCCTGCGGCCCCTAACGTAACTGCAGATGCAGATGTATCTGATGCAGAGATTGTTGCAGAAGATTCCTTTGATGATATGCCTGCTGTAGAGGAAGCACTTGATTCTGTGGATGATGTTGCTGCTGAGATTGATGAGATGGCAGATACTCCGGCTAGTGAAGTATTGCCTACTTCTACGCCTAATGTGACTCCTCCGGCATCTGGATCTGATATTGCATATCAAGAGGCTATGACTTTACGTAAATCTCCAGACTGGGAGAGTCTACGAGAAAACGAAAAGATGGCTATTAGAAAGCAATTGGCGGATAATTTTCCTGGTACACCTGAAGGTCATCAATATCAAATTGGTGATGAAGTAGTAGACTTTGAAGGTGATGTTTGGAGGGTAGAAGAATTAGGTTCTGATCGTACAGGGGGTAGTCTTAAACTTTCACGTAGATACAATATAGTCAGAGATGCCAATGGTAAGGATATTGGTGGTGGAACTTATGGTCATCAATATGACCCTGAAGATATAGCTCCTATTGGAACACCAGGTACTATTGCCAATCAAGTAAGTTCTAGTGATCCTACACCTGCTGAGTCTTCCTCTACTGTAGACCTGCATAACAGGCAGCGGCAGATTAATAATCAGCAAACCCCTGCTGAACCAATGCCAGAGGGTTATGAAGATTACGATGCAGTTAGAGATATTGAAAATTCTCAAGTGGGCAGTGTATTGGTAAATGACGATACTGGTGCTAGTATTGTTATCAAAGGTTTGGATGGAGATCC
>NTHP01001137.1:27985-58847 GCA_003416845.1 Oplegnathus fasciatus | reverse complement strand
CCCACTGCAAGGAGACTACTTCTCCGGGAGGAGAGCGGGCGGCAGCTCCGGAGACGGACCTTCAGTTAGCGGCTGAAGCAACTCGAATTCAGTCAGAACAAACCCCAGCGCTGTTTCATCTGATCGCAGAAAAATCCTACCCGGTGGCAGGCATTAAGAATAACTATTAGAAACTAATAGAAATAGACAATCTTCTCGCTGTTGGTCTATTTTGCTTATGCAGGTCATATAGAGGCATCGGTATTAAATTGAGACTGTACTTTTAAGCAAACATACTGATACCAAACTGTAAAACACTCCATTACAAGTAAAAGTCCTGCATTGATGTTACTTAAGTAAACGTATGTAAGTATCATCAGGAATATGTACGTAAAGTAGTAAAAGTAAAATCAATGCAGAAAAACAGCCCCTGTTCAGGCGCCAGGTTTTGACAAGGAAGACAAATGTGTAGAATAGAATAGAAAAGATGATATTTGTGGTTCTCCTGCTTTGATTTTCATCCTTTTGTTTTTAAAAACTGTCCATCATAAGTCTGACAATATAGTTGGAGTGCAATGCTAAATCAGTGGAGTACTATTTTAATGCAAGCCTATGTAACTTGAGCTCCGCCACTGTGTCCATAACAGTTACAGGATAATGGTTAATGCTTTAGTGTAACAGTAGGACAAGTAGAGGAAGAGTCATAAAGTCAGTGAACAGACTCAGTATTGTCAGTTACACAGTAATACATCTAAAGTTTGCTAACATTAGCTATCATCAGCCACTATAAGCTACTGGTCATACAGACCAAGTAAGGCTGTAGCAATAAAACTCCTGGCTGAATTGAAATGAGCAAGGGTTTGTTTTATTGCTGAGGAACTGAAGAATGAAGATGAAGATTGTGTCACTTATTTCAGCTTATCTTGCCTTGTCTCGATGTCACAAGATTTAAATTGTGGAATTTTTGAAGGACTTTATTAGCAGAAAGTCTCCATATTGACATCATTATACCTTAAGATGGCATTAATGTGAAGTATGTATAAGATTTTTACAGTTTATTAGCAGCAAATGGCCACAATTATGTTGTATCAGTGGGAGCTGATAGGGTTGCTTATCAATGTTAATGGCTCCCTTGGCCAGCTACTGAGATTTCTGGCTTTGAAAATGTGCCGTTTAACCCAAACATCCCCGCCAGAAGAGATAAGAAACGTATAGTAGTTTGTAGTATTTGATACTTTTCTATTGAAATTATACTCAGAAATGTAGAGATAGTGTGTATGTTGAATTTGACTTACACATACATGTCTTACAAATGTGAGAACACAAAAATATCATGTTGTATTGGTAATAAAAAGACAAGAATTTAAACAGCATTCTGTTATTTGTTTTCCTCTCATTAATTTGCAGCCATTTTCTGCTATCTGGCCCAAAAGGGAAGCTTTTGATGAGATGTTTTTATTCACAATTTTCAGATCAAAATGCTTGATGCCTGTCCTTTCATCTTCCACTGAGTGTCTCTCTCATTTGTTCAGCAGCATTGGCTGGCACAACAAAACCAGCACACTCTCACACAAAATACACTGAAAGATAAGGTCAGTTCTATGAATATGAAATTCTAAAATCAAAAATGGAAGAATCTCACAGGAGAAGAGAAGGAAATTATATCAAATCACAAAAAATCAATGCTTTAATAAGACCAAAACCAAAAATTAATCACCGTCTAGAAGCCAGTGATTCAACTGTTCTGACAATTTAAGGAGCATTGTCCTTGGAATTGGCTGCTTTGACAGACATAAACACAAACTGACAAACTACAGGATTCTCTGGGAAACATTTCGCAAGCTGTTTGCAACTTTTTGGCATGTGTATAATTGCTGTCAGAGAGCTGTGTGGAAACACCTGGGCAGGAAGACGGAGCCTCAGCAGGTATGGATGTATTCGCACCTCACTGTACTGCATACATTCCCAATTCCGCTGGCTGCACCTTCAACCAGCACAGGAAGAAAAATCTTAAGGCACAAGTTTTGTATTGTGTGGCACATTCTCACACATAGTGTACACACTGACAATGTTTAGAAGGACACACATCTTCACAGCCATCAGCCAGTCACTTCCCAATCCGAGTTCCCATAATGTACATTATGAAAACTGTGAAATAATCAAATCAATCTCTCAAATTCAGTTTAAAAACTCAGCTCATTATTGTGAAACGTTATATCCAGCGAGTAATTTTTATTTTATTTCATCTGTTTTTCCAAAGTGTTTTAAATCATGACGGCATTCATGTTTTACTTCATAATACTACTTTTCATTCTTTGTCAATAGAGACAAACAGGGCAAAGTCAGTTTTGTGATTAGTTATTGCTTTGGTTTGAATGAGTGAACAGCCAATATGACAGCTCAACTGTCAATTCAAAACATACAACAGCACATCCACTTAGTGACTTAGAGACTAAAGGTGCATTTCTGATATGTGTGATATGTTTTTCTCTTCAAGATTTATTTTTTTAAATCATTCTACAACACAGGGTTGTTCAACAAAATGCAAGCTGTAGTCCCTTTATGCTACACACAAAAAACCCAACCAAAAACTATTATTTATGGTGGAGTGTGGAGGCTGTGTTGAGGAATCTCACAGCCTGAGAAAAGAAGCTGCTCTGTAGTCTGGTGGTAACACAGTGAATACTTCCGTATCACTTGCACAACGGCAGCAGGGTGAACAGGCTCTTGCTCGGGTGCGTATTGTCTTTTAATATCCTTTGGGCTCTGTGCAGGCACCTCACTGGTATCACTGATGCTCGGTAGATGGGTACCAATGATGTTCTATGCAGTTTTAATCACCTGTTGCAGAGCCCTCCTGTTCTGGGCCGTGCACATCCCATGCCAATTTGTAATATTTCCAGTCAAGATGCTTTCTGTTGTTCTTCTGCAAAAGTTAACAAGAACTGGACATGGGAATTGTGCCTTCTTAAGTTTCCTCAAGAAATACAGTCATTTCTGAACTTCCTTTACTAGGCTGGAGATGTGAGATGACCATGACAGGCTCTTTGTGATGCTGATTCCCAGCAACCTAAAACTGTTCACCAGCTCCACCTCAGCTCCACTGATGAAGACAGGGTTGTGTGTCTTCGCCTCCTTT
Source organism: Oplegnathus fasciatus (assembly GCA_003416845.1). Taxonomy (NCBI): domain Eukaryota; kingdom Metazoa; phylum Chordata; class Actinopteri; order Centrarchiformes; family Oplegnathidae; genus Oplegnathus; species Oplegnathus fasciatus. The sequence continues at coordinate 55,729 of NTHP01001137.1, read as the reverse complement.
TTTTGAAAATCAATGATCAGCCCCTGAGCAGTAGGTTGGTCTCTGTGCACCACTCTGCAAGACTGTTGATTTCCTCCTGATATGAATTGTCATCGTTGTTTGTGATCCAGCCATTGATGGTAGTGTGGTCCGAAAATTTCACAACATAGCTCTCTCCATTACTCTACAATCTTGGGTGCACAGCGTGAACAAGAGGGGGCTGAGCACACAGCCCTGGGGGGCTCCAGTGTTGGGCACTAGAGTCCAATAGCCAGTTGTAGAGTGTTGTACTCAAGCCCAGAGTGCTAAGTTTGCATCAGTTTCATGGGGGAGAATGTGTTGAATGCGGAGCTGAAATCAACCAACAACATTCTGATGTAGGTGTTGTTATTTTCAAGGTGTGTGAAGACTGAGTAAAGGGCTGTGACAACTGCTGAGGCTGGGTCCAAGCTGGCTGGGATGTTGTCTTTGATGTGCTGGAGAACCAGTTTCTCAAAGCACTTTATCAGAGTGGGGGTGAGTGCCACAGGGTGGTAGTCGTTTAGACTAGACACTGCAGACTTTATAGGTTCAGGAACAATGGTGACTGTCTTGAAGCGGGTGGGAACAGTCTCCTGTGACTGTGAGATGTTGAAAATGTCAGTGATGACATCAACTAACTGGTTGGCACATGTTCTTAGTACATGGTCAGGGATGTCATCAGGCCCAGCAGCTTTACTCATACTCACTCTCATCAGGGCTCTTCTCACATCCGCTGTGAATACTGACAGTGGTCGGTCCTCTGGAGGTGGAGTAGACTTGACGGCTGACTCTTTGTTGAGGAGATCAATGAGAGTATAAAATGTGTTAAGCTCATCTGACAAAGAGTTCTCACGCATGATGTGTGGACTCTCCTTCTTTTGTAGCATGTGATGTTCTGTATTGCCCGCCACATATCTTTGGTGTTGTTGCTGTTTCAGGTTAGGGAAAGATTGTTGTTATAGCAATTACAATATGATTAGGGTTTGGTTAACTAAAACACTTGTTTAAGGTTAGGGAAAGATTGTTAAGACAGTTAAAGAGTTTACTCCACCTATCACAGTCTGTTTCCAGGTGTCGGGGAGTAAAAATGTGTAAAAAGTTGTATCAAGCCTTTTGTGTCTCCAGAGGGAGCTGTGTGAAGTCTGATAAATGTCCTCAAGGGACGTCACTTGAGTCAGTGGGGCTGAAGACTACAAGTTTGAGAATGAAAATAAATCTGTGGGTGTGGAGCTTACCAGACATCTGTAACCCACTCACCTCAGCTTGAGGCTAGAAGCTCCAGGCTACAACACAATACACCCGAATCTCCATCCAACTGTCCGTGGTTGAGTTGTATTGTGGGTAATTTCGGTGCCAGCTTTTGACATGGAAGAAAATTGTGCGGAATAAAAACTATGATAACGCTGATTCTGCTGTATCGATTTTGATCTGTCCATCGTGAGTCTGACAATGTTATAGGAGTACAATGCTGAATGTCTTTTAAGGTTAGGCTACTAGAAAGCTTAAGGTTAAGATTAGGGAAAGATCGCAGTGATGGTTTGAAAAAAGTCGGACAGTCTGACTGCAACTTTACTGTTTCACTTCACTCTCACCGCTCTCATAGCATCATTTCTGGCTGCAGTTGGCAGCTGTTTTCAGTGAAAATGCTCTAAAAACCCTCTGTACACGACCTGCTCAGCACCAAACAGCAGACAGACACATTTAGCGACTAGCTGGTGAACATAGTGGAGCATTCAGCAGCTAAAGAGACACATATTTCCCTCAGGAAAAACAGAGCTGCAAGAGAGTGAATATTGGACATTCATCAGGACACAAACATGACTCCAAATAAGAAGTGCAAAATAAATAAAATAAAAGTGCAAAACAAAGAAATATGCACACATCCTTGCAGGATTGACTGCCGACACTTAACGACACTTTAGGGCAGCAAGTAGCTACAGGTGCAGAGTGGAGCAGCACAGGTTCCCCACCGTGTTGTGGCCTTTTGGAATATACAGAGACAAACAGTGGCCTCTTCTGTCAGAATATTTTTTGTTTTCACCAAGTTTATTTTTGTATGAGAGAAAGTGGATAAATAAACCCTTTCACTTTAAAGGTGTAGTCTACGATTCTAATCCAAAACAGTTTTTTTCAAATTCAGTGAATATCTCCTCACGGTCCGCTAGCTTTCCGTTCTTTGTGTCCGGTGTTCATACACAGCCCTGGCTCTGTAAACGGGAAACAAACAGAGCGACTCGGGTAGAGCCACCAACCCAGGTCATCAAATACTGACGATTTAGCCACATTTCCACTAAACAATAATATGTCATAACTTGTGCTCGTGCACAGGACAAACTAATGCTGTGAGTTACTCGTGCTAGTTTGAAGGAGCACTGAAGGGAGGGGTGTATTTGTTTGGCTGTTGAGTTCAAATATCAACAAGCTTTCTCCAGTATCGTACACTACACTTTTAATCTGCAAGAGGAGCAGTGTGATATAACATAAGAAACATGTCATCCAAAGGTTTACACTCTGTACCAAGTTTTGGATCCTTCAGGTACCATTCCATCAGGTGGTTTGAGGCAAATAAACCGTCTACCTGAGCATGAGGGTCCAATGTCAGGAAAAAAATATGAAAAAAAGGGGCTTGGCTCTAGATTATGACAGGTGTTAATAACAGGTCTCTTTATTTATAGTGGAGAGTCTCCCTTCCAGGTGCAGCAGTGTGTTTGACAGCTCTGGGTAAAGTTCTGCTGGAGATCATTTACAGTTATTTGCTGTTTAATTTCAGTATGTTTAAACCCAGTTTAGAGTTGTTGTGCAATGTAATCGGACCAAACAGCTGATCTGTCTGTTATATTCACTACATCGTTATTTATTCAGCAGACACATTTCCAGCACTTGTCGCATAAACTCTTTATGCACAAAAGTGTAAAACCTTTTTAGCGATACTGGAAGTCTTTTTGACGCTTCCATCCAGCTTTTTAAATTAGATCATTTGCATAAAAATGCTTGGATGGAAACATGGCTTTGTGTTTCCCCGTTGCACTTTTGAAAATAAAATCAAGCATCCTTCTACATTAACTGTCTTGAACCACCTTTTCGTTCCATTAGGTTGGTCTACACAATAGTTTTACAACAAGCTATTGAAAACAAATCTATGTGCAGTAGAGAGGAGAAACATTGTTTCAGAATGGGTACTTGTGCAAACAATATGAAGAGTAATTGACACTCCTGCAGCCTACCAACGACCGCATTGTTTTGATGAGCAGCCACTGAAATGAACAACATGGATTTAGGCCCAGTTGGAAAGCCAAACACAACAGCACTGCTGTGTGGCATAAAATGAACAGAAAAAAACACAATTAAATCCTTAATCGCAATTATTTGTATGACAATTAATCACCAAAATTTCATGATTGTCACAGCCCTAGATGCGACATACTACTATTCGCCACCACGACTACTTTCTATTTCGTGACATAAAGGGCACACTACTTCCTGTATTAGCCATTTGGCTAACGTTAACAAAATAATAATAATAATAATCATAGCATGCTGTATATTATTATGTTGATACTGATAGGAGTCTAGTGAGTTAGCTAACATTAACTAGCTAGCATCAATAACGATAGTGTGATAATACTGATAGCCAACGTTAGAAAATGATATATGATGATAGCACAATGTGAGTCATATAGTAAGATCCTCTTGTTTTCATGAATTAGAACAAACATCAACGGGTCCTCGGTGGAGAGGGTGGACAGCTTCAAATACCTTGGTGTCCACATCACCAGAGGGCCTGACCTGGGCGCTGCATACTGACTCTGTGGTGAGGAAGGCAAGGCAGAGACTGTTTCACTTCGGAGGCTTGAGATACTGAGGAATTTCTACTCCTTCACAACTGAGAGTTTCCTGATGAGGAACATCACTGCCTGGTACGGGAACAGCACCGAACAGGACCACAAGGCCCTGCAAAGAGTGGTTAGTTTTATCATAGGCAGCACTCTACCCTGCATAAAAGACATTTACAACAGGTGGTCTAAAACTAAGGCTAGGAGAATTGTTAGGGATCTCAACCACCCAGATAACGGTCTTTCCTCCCTTCTGCGAAGAAGATACCGGATACACCAGACCAGCACTGAGAGGCTCAGGAAGAGCTTCTACCCTCAGGCCACTAGGATCCTAAATGAGGACACTGCCTCAGAATTGCCCTAAGACTATTTTTACTTACTTATTTCTCAAAGTTACAACTATACTTAACATTATCATTTATTACTTATTTTATTCTTTATTCTTATTCTATTTTACACTTATTTTTTATTGCACAATTGAAGGAGCTAATGGACATACATTTCACTACGATTATACCCTGTATGATTATATATGACAAATAAACTTGAAACTATATCAAATAGATTCATCTTCCCCAAGTCCCAAGCAGCCACAGAGACAAATAGCTGAGATTTAACAAGTTGAGTGATTATTTACAATGTGTTTTAGAATACATGGAGCTGAGACTTGACTTCAGGGTGGGGCCAAAATAACAAACAAACAAATTCAACTAAGGTAGAACCAAATATAGCCTAACAAGCATCCAAAACATCCCTTAATTTGGATAAAAAATTATATACACTGTGAAGTGTGTGTGTGTATATGTATATATACATATATATACATATATATATCATCTGTGGCTCTGGTGGGGAGCACTGAGTAGTCTGAGCAAATAACCATGATGATGTCATAGTGATGTCATCAGAGAGACCTCAGCTTGAGCTTGGAGAGTACAAATTTATAACAGAAAACCTATGGTACAAACTGGGGGTGTGGCTTTTGATGTGGGGGGGTCTAACGAAAGAAACTATCCGGATGCATTATGGGAAATGTATAATCCACCGTTTTTGAGGCTTCATTGTAGGGAGTAAAAGTCAGGATATCTCGTCTCTGCTGCTTTGATTTTGACCATTCCTGTTTTTAATCTGTCTCTCGCAAGTCCCTCAACAGTTTGGAAGTTAAATACTAAATCTGCTTCTAGATTTAAGTATCTCCTCCTTTTTATGTTCTGTTTCTGTTGGGATTGTTGTATTGTACTGTTGTAGCCACATAGTATTACTGAATATTGTTCCCATTAAAAACATGTGCCATGTAATCCATCATTCAGTGAGTGCAGCACTATCTTTTATGATGGACAGCCCGCTTTCAGTTGAAACCGAGTATCGAAAGAGAAACACTAATGTGTACATCGACACGGGTTTCTCCTTTGAGATAAGCAAATGCAGTGTTGAGCTGCTCCACTGGAGCTGTGGCTGTCAGGTCCTTATCAGCAGAGCAGCGGGTCTCTCATTGTCCCCCACATCACATCAGCTATCGACAGCTTCACTACAGAAATACCATGTAGAATGTACATGTGTTTATCGACCACTTCTGGGAATACTGAGGAAGATGACTGCTTTAAAGTAATCAATAATGTTGTAACTAGGTTTAATTGGTCGGTTGGTAATTGTGGCAGCTCAAGAAATGGCGTGTTTTATTTTACAGATTTTTTTTAGCCTTCTCTTGCAAAGTTGTTGGTGGTTCCATAGTCTTGCTGTATTTGCACTGGTGCCGTCAGGGTGCATCCAAGCACACGCTATTTTCAGTTATATGTGCTTGATGCATTATGGCTACATACTGTCAAAGAGATGGGTATGGTATAGATTAGCATGTGAGCATTACTATTCTCTCTGCCATATTGCTCATTTAGTTTTTTTTGGTTTTGGTTTTTTGGTTAGTCCATTCACCACTTTGGTCCAGACTGAAATATCTCAACAACTATTGAATGGATTGTCATGTTTTGTACAGACACTCATGATCCCCAGAGGATGAAGCCTGTTGTCTTTGGTGATCCCGACTTTTCATTGAGCACCACCATAAGTTTCATCTTTTTTTGTGTGTGTGAAATATCTCCGAATGACTTTGGTTATCCTCTGACTTTTCCTCTAATACTATCATGTGGTTGACATTTTTGGTTCAGAGTGAAATGTCTGTGACAACAACTTTTCGATGGATTGTTGAAGTTTGGTGATCGCTTAACTTTTTTCTAGTGGCATCATCAGGTCAAACTAATTGGTCCAATACTTTGGTTTATGACCAAATACCTGCATAACTAGCACGACGTGATTGAGCCAAGTAGTTGTTCCTCGATCAACATTCCACATTGCGTTTCTGGACCAACAGTGCGATCAACCAATCACAGCCCTCTGACATCATAAGTATGTTGCTCCTGGTCTTCTTTCAGAATTCATTTGTGCTTCTTCTGAGACAAGCAAAGTTTTCCAAATTGGAGTTAGTACAATTGAACAAAATCCTCAGTAAAACTGAACAAAATCCTTAACTGCATGTCTTTAAGTCATTAATATTTCATCTTTACAGTCTAGTACCGACCTAGAGCTGTAGCTATATGAGCTGCTGCAGGGTTAGCAAGTTAGCTTGCTAACTAGGTAGACCATGCTAACAAGTAAGCTTGCCAATAAGCTAGAATAGTGTTCACTAACATCAAAAGGTAAAGACTGTATAAGAGCCTTAATATTGCTTTGATCAGCATACTTCATCATTAAAATGAACAGGAGCAGTGTAGTTTTTCTGGAAACAACTTATGATGTGAACTAATTTTGGTGGTGCCTTGTTGAACCATACTTATTTATAAGAGGAAGAGGACACAAGTTTAGTTAGTTCCGCTTAATCCTCTCATCAGGATGCAGGGCCCTATGCAACTTGCACAGTGAGCGTGTAGGGCCGCCCGGCCCTGGTAGAAACAAACATGCTGGCCAAACACCCACCCCACAGCGAGGTGGAAGCCAATGATGTGGCAGAAATTTTGGGGGGGTATCTGGGGTAGCCAATCAGACTGTAGGAGTCCGGCAGTGGCCACCCCTTTGCTGCCATGCTTTGGCCACAAACAGTACAGCAGCACTCTACGCATGTCCAAAGAATATAACGTGAATCATGTGTCTAGTTAACTCGATCGTATTTTACAGTTTTGTCAGTCCCCACTCAATCGCTTGATGTTAAGCCACATCACCCGACCGGCTAGTCAGCTACTCTGCCACTGAAGTTAACTAGCTGACAGCCAGCTTGCTAGCAGACTGGATAACTAATTTGTAGGTGGCTAATTAGCGATACACATCGGCAATTCAGCTAAGCTAATTAGCCCAATGGTTAGCCAAACTAACGAGACGTTAGCATGACAAAAAACAGAACTAACCTCAAGGTGCTTCTTCAAATTAGACGTGGAGTCTTTTGATGCAGAAAGCAGCTTGGTTGATGGCAAACAGAGCTTGCACTGCACCGTAACGTTGTTGTGTAGGTAAAATGTTCCATTTCCATGCCAAAAACCCTTTCCTGACAGTGTGTAGTAGTAATGTAGTGTCTGTTTATGGAAAATGCATGCCTCACATGAATTTTAGAGCAAATGAAACAAAAACAAATAAAGTGATTCCTTGAAGTAATCTATTTTTAAAGACAGTAACTGTATTCAGAATACCACCAATTTAAACTGTAAAGAATAGTTACACATATTTTGTATATTAAATACGTACCGCCGTTACTTGTATTCCATTACTCCCCAACCCTGAATGCAGATATGAGATAGCTAAAGAGTTAACTGCAAAGAGAAAGTAAGAGTGAAAGAGAGAGTGTTTGCCAGTGAGTTAGATAGAGAGAAGGACAAGACATGAATAAAACATAAAACATCCCCAGCAGATTGACTGTCAGAGTGGCTCCCACATAGAGTCTCTGAGAGTGAGGAAGCCAAACACTTGATTCACATGCACAGCCCTCTTTCTCTTATTGCCATTTATTATAGCTCACAGCACATCCATTTACTCCCATATCAGCTGCCTCACACACACAGCCACATTTGTATACATAAATAATTACTAAGCCTACATATCCAAACTGTTAACTTCCACAATGCTATGTCCTCTGTCATGAGTGACATGTGCAAAAGTGAGAAAGAGCAAAACGTGTTCAAGTTAAATCATCATTGGTGAATGAAGTGAATGTCTTGAAACTGAATGGAAATATATAGGTGATTTATGTATGTTTTGATGGAGGGAAACAAAAAATAGGTTACCACTTAAAAAACATCAGATCAGAATCTTCTATCCACTGGATTTTGCACACAAGTTTTGTACATCCAAATTCTGTAAATTCTGCTTCTTTTTTTATGTTCTCTGCTACAGGGGTTCAGAGGCACTTAAGGGTTCAGTATGCTTGAAAGAAAGTAGGTCGTATGAGGTGTTGTCCAACCACATCTAAAGGCAAAAGTGAGTGGACACACTCAAAGGCAGGGTGAAAAGCTTGCCATTATACAGAAGGGCATTCATGGTGTTGCACACACCTTTCTGATATCGGAACTGGTGGGTCTGCTTCTGACATTTATGTAATTTTACAAAACAATGTAATAATCATGCCCGCTTGCAGTGACTGGCCATGTGTGCAGAGATGTGAAAGTACATATGAATGTACAACTGAGTGCAACACTATATAATTCCTTCAGGGAAAGACTTTCTGAAAGTGTGCACCATTTTTCCATTTTTGTAACATTTATTGAGTCAAGACTACAAAGACAAGCAAAGGAGGCTATGGCAGTATCCATCCTTCAAGTGTGGCCAGATGTGGTCAGAGAACATGCCGTACAAATTAGTTTGTTGGAAGTATACTGCAGCCTATTCTTAGCAGCCTGGATAGCATTAGCACGTACTGCTCTGGTTTATGGCCCCAAGTCCTGCCCTCTTTTCTAAAACCTTTAATTTGTCAGAAAACCTCAAATGTTGCAGGTTACATTGATAAGTGTTCTCAGCAAGAATTTGATCGAAGTCTGACCTGACTGATGCATGTTTACTAGATCAACTGTACAACTCCTGAAGACAATCAAACTGTCTCTTCTTTCTCTACTGCCTGCTAGTGCGATTGCAGCTTTGCTGCTCTATAATATGCATACGAATAGTGAGGGTCCAAGATCTTCAGAGGGATGTGATGAATAATCAAAAATCAAGTTACATGACCCATCTCAAACCTTTCAGACCATTTTGGGTCGAGAAGCAGCCTCGTGACTTGAAGGTCGCTGGTTTGATCCTCAGAGCAACAACATAAATCTGGGTTGGGAAAGTGAAAGAGCAGCTCTTGCCCATCTCTCATTAGCACCACTGAAATGCTTCTGATCAAGGACCTAAACTCCCAAACTGCTCACATGCTTTATGAATAACACATACTTACAAATGGTCTATGGTATGTATTGTTGCCATGTACGTTATGGCTTTGCTTTCATACCTGAACCTGCCTGCCTGCCTGTCTCCCTGTACCGGAACCTGTCTGACTGCCTGCGTACCTACCTACCTATACCTGCCTGTGAGCCTTCAAATATAAATAAATGATTGGAATTATTCTGTCTGCCTCACTGCCTGCACTTGGGTCCTTCCCCTGTTGCGCTAGAAGGTGCTAGAAGTGCTAGAAGGCTTACATACCCAAGGTTGCTATTGATCAACACTAACAGTCCAAATTCAATCTTGATAATGAAGATATAGTGGTCTTTGAAGCCCATGAAATCAAACACTGGTTTCATTTCGCTTTTGTGTAAAATGAAACAAGTGTTTCAACAAGTGGGAGACTTCAAAACAGCTCTCCATTGATTAAATTGACCCAAAAAATGGAGGGTCAGTGTTATTGGCGCTCCATTCAGGTTTTCCTGTCTGCTCCTCTACCTGCAACAACTAATCCATGTCCATCAATGGCCACTTTGAGAACAGCGGGCTACCTTCACACTGAAGGGGAATCATTGGTAAAGAACAAGCGCATCAGACAGAGACAAATGCTCTATTGGCGTTTATCTTAATACACAATACACACTATCCCCTCCACAGGCAGAGATGGATTTGATATTTCGCCTGTCTCTCTTTCAGTCTCTTTCTCTCTGGCGTCCTCCCGGTGTGTTTAATTGCAGCTGGTCCTGGGAGGTGCAGTGCAGTGACAGGTCAAGATTGGTAGAAAATAGCCAAAGGTAGCGAGGGAGGTGGTAGAAGAGGTGAAGGGATGCGATAATAAAACTCCCTTGTGTCCCCTAGTAGCTAAACCTCATGTTCTTTTTTTCCTTTTTCACTCTCTTTCAGTATCTCTCGCCCCCGCACGTACTGTCGTTTGTTGTCCATCTATCTCCAACTCGATCCCTGGGGTTCTTGCCAACTTGTCTTTGTCTTTCTCACTCTGTTGCTATTTTTTTCTCTTTTGCCACTCATTGGAGTCTTTTCTCTGCACTTTTTCTCTTTTACCAAGTCCCCACTCCCTACTGCTGTATCCTACACACACACACTTGTCTCATTTTTTTCTTTGCAGTGATTCTGTAACAGACTGCCTGCTGCATCTACACTATCTTTATATGTGTAAAAATGCGTGTGTGGATCTGACTTAGCCTACTTTCAGGGACACATTTCAGACTCAAGACCAGTTACCTGGGGACGGCTTGTCCAATTGGGGACAAAAGCTGTGTCCCCAATTTGGAAAAAGCTGATTGTTGGGTCAGTGGTTATGGCTAGGGTTAGGCAAGTAGTGGTTAGGTTTTGGGGAAGTTCCCAGGAAATTAATATAAGTCTATATAATGTCCCCAAAAGTGTGTGTGTGTGGTTAGCCATTGTCACTTGTTGTCACTTGTTTCATCCTACTACATTGGGAATGCAGTCCAATGCAACGAGGAATGCAATGACCTCTACATTGGTGAAACCAAACAACCGCTACATAAACGCATGGCCCAACACAGGAGGGCTAACTCCTCAGGCCTAGACTCTGCTGTCTATTTACATCTCAAGGAGAAAGCCCACTCCTTTGAGGACAGCAATGTTCACATCTTGGACAGAGAGGATAGATGGTTTGAAAGAGGAGTAAAGGAAGCCATCTATACCAAAATAGAAAAACCATCTCTAAACAGAGGAGGAGGTCTGCGACACCACCTATCTCCAATTTACAATGCTGCCCTTTCATCTCTTCCCAGGAGATTCAACAACTTAGCCTCTAAGAACAACAGCTGTTCACAAAAGGCCTCAGGTGACTCCAACGACTGTCGTTATAACACAATAGAGCACTAACGAAGTCGAAACCATCGTTTCACCATCCCCAACGACCGTCACTCTAACGACTGTCGTTGGCAAAATGGAGCACTAACGACCCAATGACATCATTGGCCTTGTGACCGCCTCCTAAGAGGTTAAATACCCAGATCTCCACACCAGCTAGTTGGACCAGTCTAGCCTGGTCAAACGAGCACAAACTGATGAAGCTTCTTGGATGAGAGGTGAAACGTCTTCACAGACAAAACCAAAAAAAATCCAGTTGCGTTCGATTCAATTTTCTTGAGATAACTATGACCTGGATGAATGAGAATATTCACAGGCCTACATTGGGAATGATACATAATTATATATATACAGTATGTAAATAATGCAAAACCCCTGCTGTAGTTACTTGTTTGCGCAAGCTGAAACTATGTTATTACTCAATATAGAATTATGACAATTTCACTTTACCTCTTCAGTGAACGTGCTTCTTTCTTATTTCCAAAGTGGTGTTGATCATTTTTTCTCAGAAATTTGGAATCATCAGGACTGTGTGGGTGTGGTTTGATAAGATTTGACAGTGCTGGCAAATGTACACCAAAACTTTTTTACATAGCTGAACACTTTTTAGGATCAAAACATTTCCTCTTAACTTATTTAACACCAGGGATCCCCTTAGTGGATTGATCAATAAAAAGTCAATTTACTGAAAATGGTCAAAAGAAAATGCAAATAAATGTGCGTTTCCATTCACTACTATATATATATATATATGTATATATATATATATATGTATGTATGTATATATGAGTTTGTGCATCAAGATAGTGAAGTTAATTCTCCAGTTGGTGCCACTAAACCACTGCAGAGGAAGAGGACCCAATGAAATGGCGTAATTAAAAGAGCTCCAGTAAAAGCAGAAATGAATGAAAACAATATGGAAAACATGATGGAAATGTGACATTTCTGTTTGTTTCATGTAGTTTGAGAAATGTTATGTCTTCTCATTACTCCACACAGATCTGATGCTTTGTCTTTCATTAATTTTTCATCTCTTCAGATCTTTAAGTCACATGCTTCATGCACGTCATGATTTATTTGCCTGCTTCCATTGCACTTCGTAACATTTTTCTGTTATTGACACTTCAACTTTTCCACCTCAACCAAGCGTAAAAACTTTTTGGTGATATTTTGAGGGTTTTTTTTCCCCAAATTTCCAATGTTTCGACTTTTTCTTAAACACAAATTCAAAATGTGTATAAAAACAAGTGGATGAAAACGCAGTTACAGAGTAAGACCCAGGTTGGCAAATATCAACTCATGTCAAACGCATTGTTATGTGAATGTAGAATATGTCCAGTTGGTATAAGGCAACAGCAGTGGTGGAACCAGTAGCAGCAAGTGTTAGCATAGCTTTCAGATGAGCAGTGTGGCAGCAGGCATGCAGCAAAAGAGTGAGCAGAGCACTGATGGCTTAAGTACACTACCATAATGCAAAGCATGCCTTGGATATACCATATGTTGCAGTGACAACAGAATATCATGTGACTGTAGAATGGGCCTTGAGTTGACTGCATGAACTAGCTTGCAGGCTTTGCTTTATTTGGTCCGTGAGCCCTGCGCTATAACCAGAGAACCAGAGAGAAACATACGGTCTAATATTACCTAATAAAATTGGAAAAATCTTTGGTCCTTTTCTTCATTTTAACAAAAGTCATAATGCATATATATGTATATGTTCTGCTTTCAATTTGATCTTTTACCGCTGCTTTATCACATGTGCTGGACTCGTATGGAAACATCTGATGTGTTGCTGATGAGCATAAAACCGAAGATTGAAAATAAATTGTATTTTACCGTGGATCTTAAATAATGTTCTTGGAGAATTTCTTTGCATTTACATCCTTGTGAGGATATTTGCTGCTCATGCAAATGGAATACACACACACATATGCCTCAACCCAGGTCCCTGTGGAGACTGTCACACTGGTAGCATCTTCAATATTCATATCTGACACTGAGGATTACTCTTGACAGGTGGAGAGCTGGGCTGAGCTGCCCATGTAATATATATATATATATACATATATATATATATATGTGTGTGTGTGTGTGTGTGTGTATATATAGTAGTATGTGTAGAGTTTGGATTTGCCCATCACAGGGAGAGGGTATTGATTTTAGTGTAGGTGCTGGCTGGTTAAAAGCGCTGGTCTTTACTCTACATCTCAATCCGCGGTGTGTACCACTGGCTGACAGCAGCTTTTTATTTGTTTATGCCAAAAGCATCGCAGCTCTTATCCCTCAGCAGCCTTTTCCACACAAATCAATGAGAGCACGTCAACTCGGATTTTAGTTTGCTCTGACAACATACACACACATTAACACACACACACACACACATACACATTCACTGTTAGCTTTTAACTGTATACACAAATGTGAGGATGGAGCAGTTCATGATCTTTTTTTGAAAGTGTATTGAGAACGTTTGGTGTCCTGCAGGGCAACTTGTTTACCATCTAAGCAATATCCTCTAGGTACACCTGCTTTAGTTTGCTGCACTATCAAACACTAGCTATTATCCCCATGGAGTGCAGATACAGGGGCACACACACAGACTAACATTTATATTATATTACTTGTGAAGGTCTCTATTGATTGCCTAACAATTAGTTTTAACCAGTTTTCTATCTGATGCCACACATTCGGCTTCCTCTTCATGCTGGTGCTGGAGCAGCAGGAGAAGTATGACAGCCACCAGCAGTTCTTCGCCATCGTGCAGCTCATCAGGAGTCGCAAGCAGGCTGAGAACTTCGCCTACTGACTGGAGTTCAACAGGCACCGGCACAGCCTGACCTGGGAGGCCACGCCGCGCTCCATCCACATCTCCACATATGACACTGATGCTTTCACGTTTATCCTCTCTGGAGAATGTTTTCAAAACCCTTTGTTTGCAGGGGTGGAAATGTCGACTGTGTGGTTAATAAAAGAAAAAAGATCCAATTTTTTGTGTTTTTATTTGTGTGGACATGGCACTGATTTATTATGCTGGGATCCGACTACACGACAGTTTGTCTTTCGAGATGGTCACTATGTCAGATGAGTCGAATATAGTGTCATTAATTCTTGCGTGACTTGGCCAAGAGATAAGGCAGACTCCACTTTCGACCAATCATTCACGACTTGTGTGATGTACAGGGGTGATCTGTAAGGTGTCAGACTTCACGGTCCCACCTGGCAGCACTACCAATAATGTTTATGTATGAAATCAGGGTTTTGAATAGTAGTGAAGCTGGGATCATTCAAAGCCACTGCGCGGTGAAGAAGGGCTCTGTCTTTTTTCTTTGCAACTGGTAGAAAGGGGCTGAGTGTGTAGGTGAGCAGTAGAGGGGAGCATATGTATACAGAGGGTAACGTCCCACCCACAGGTTCCTGGAAAACATTGATATGCTAGTTTTTTGGTCGGGACGTTGTGAGGTGTCCCAGCATCAGTTGTTTTCCACAATGACACGCTACAGGAAATTAAAACAGCAATTGTTGCACACAACACTCATTTTTGTTCCTAACAACTTTCCTCTGTCATGTAAGACCATTATATGGCTCATACTGTGTAGTCTCATCTCTGCATTAAGATACCTGGATACAGTGTTCCAAGATGGCGCCCCATTTATTTCACAGCTCATCAGACACCGGAAAAAATGATTTAGGCTTTCTCAAGTTTCTGCATGATTTGAGCCCTTAGAGCAGGGCTGATCAGCCAGGTCAGGCTCATAAGGTAATTTGTACTAGAACTTTGAGTAATTATTGCTTTAAACGTTTGGACACATTTCAAAAGAAAATAATTGAAGTTTATAATTTTTGTAGGATTCTGTGTCGCAGTTATTTCCCGCCCTGTTTGTCCTGCCCCACCGTGTTACAGTTATCCCTGTTTGTCCCAGGCCAATCAATGTAAAAAAGTCATCCCAGGACACATGCTCTACTGTGCGCTCTCACCTCTCCACATGTTCTTCTCTGCACCTGTGGTCCTGTTCTTGCTAGCAAGTTAGCCTGGTAAGTAAAAAAATGTCTCTTTCTACTTTAAACGAACAAAAAGTTGACTCCGAAAACAGGCTATTCAACAGTGAATGAACAGAGAAGTGTGTCTTTATATCTGTCTCTGCGAGACCCGTGTGTTTACTCTGCAACGAGTGCATATTGTTGTGGAAAAAACATCACTTGAGAAGTCACCAGAAGATTTTGGGGCTAACCTCAGGTTACAAGCAAAGATGTTGCACCCTGTTTTGTGCTTTTACAGAGCAAGAGAGGGCTATATCGGCATCGTAGCACAGCTGTGCTGTGATTGACTGATGGTTAATGCTTTCAGGAGGATCTACTTGGACTAATTCCTTTGGAGGGACACATGACCGGTGAAATCATTTTTAATAAAATTGTCTCATTCTTTGAAGAGAACAAGTTGGATTTGGAACATATTAATATGCTGGTAACAGATGGTGCACCCGCGATATGTTGGCAGTTGTGGCTCCACAGCTGAGATCACTACATTGCCTTATCCACCAAAGCCTCTTGTGTGCCAAACTAAGTGATGAGTTAAAACATACCATGGACTCATGGCAATTATTAACTTTATTTGTTGTACCTCCAACTTACAACACCACCTTTTCCACCAGTTGTTGTCAGTCTCGTCAGCTCAGTATAATGATTTACTCATCCAAAATGACAGATGGCTTAGCAAAGAAAATGCATTGAAGCGATTTTGTGAACTAAGGGAGGAGATCCTGACATTTCTTTGTAATTCAAAGCAGAAAAAAGCCCATACTTCTCTGTCTCTAATGGAGAATGGCGAGTTTTCTGAAGGGCAGAGATAAAATAGTCACGCAACTTGTGGAGAGACTTAATACATTTCAAAGAAAGCTCACATTTTTTACTTCTTATCTATGTCCAGGCAAAATGCTCCACTTCGCCTCATTGCACAACTCGCGGGCAGGCCTACAAGTCACCGAGGTGATGATGGGATTTATAAACGCATTGAAAACCAACTTTGCTACTAGGTTTGATAATTACAAATCCCATCACTTCAGTGGGGATACTGAAAAGGACCCTTTGTGAATGTTGAGGGAGAGTTTCCTTAAGAAATACATCTTTGTGATGATGATTCCCAAGAACCCGAAACTGTTCACTTGTTCCACCTCAGCTCCACTGATGTAGACAGGGGTGTGTGTCTTCTTTTTCTAAAGTCAATGATCAGCTAATTGGTTTTGCTGACTTTGAGCAGTAGATTGTTCTCTGTGCACTACTTTGAAGTCTCATCATTGTTGAAATCTGGCCAATGATGGTGGTGTTGTCTGCAAACTTCACAAGAGAGATCTGTCCATGTCAAGGATTGCAGTCGTGGGTGTACAGCGTGAACAGGAGGGAGCTGAGCCCTGTCTGGGCTTGAGTACCACACTCTGGCCAACTTTGCAACTGGATATTGGACTTCCTCACAAACGGACCCCAGAGTGCCATCAGTTTCATGGGGGTGATTGTATTGAATTGTGAGTTGAAATCAACTAACAGCATTCTGATGTAGGTGGTGTTGTTGTTGTTTGTTTGTTGTGTGTGAAGACTGAGTGGCTGTGATGTTGTTTTTGATGTGCTGGAGAACCAGTTTCTCAAAGCAGTTTATCAGAATGGAGGTGAGTGCCACAGGGTGGTGGTTGATTAGACTAGACACTGCAGACCTTTTAGGTACAGGAACAATGGTGGCTGTCTTAAAGCAGGTGGGAACAGTCTCCTGTGACAGTGAGATGTTAAAAATGTCAGTGATGACATCAACTAGCTGGTTGGCACAAGTTCTTAGTACACAGCCAGGGATGTTATCAGGCCCCACAGCTTTACTCACACATCCGCTGTGAATACTGACAGTGGCCAGTCCTCTGAGGCAGAGTAGACTTGACAGCTGACTCTTTGTTGAGGAGAAGCAGGCATAAAATGTGTTAAGCTCATCTGGCAAAGTGGCCTCACACATGATGGGGTCACTCCTACTTTTGTAGCCTGTGATGTTCTGGATCGCCTCCCACATATCTTCGGTGTTGTTGGCGTTGAGGTCTCTCTCCTGATGCCTCCGCTTTGCCTCCTTGATGCCAGCTTTCAGTCTCATTCTGGCGGTCTTGCATGCTTCCTTGTCACCAGACCGAAAGGCAGGTTTTTTGGCTGTGGATAGGGCCCTCACTGCTCCATTCATCCAGGCTTTCTGGTTGGGGAATTATTTTGTTGTCTTTGTGATCACCACATCATCAACACATTTGCTGATGTTGATGTCACTGATGATGTACAGTATATTCCTCAAGATTGATGTGGTTCTCCTGGGTGGCGGCATCTCTGAACTTGTGCCAGTCTGTGCACTCAAAACAGTCCATTAGAGCTGCTATAGCTTCATGTGTCCACCCTTTTAATCAGCTTGGAGTAAGTAGGAGAAGCAGGGAAATGTGAAGTGATAGACCAAAATGGGGACAGGGAGGTCTTTGTACCTGCCAGGAATGTTCATGTAAACATGGTCCAGGGTATTGTTTCCTCTGGTAGGGGTGTGGACATTCTGGTGGAATTTAATCAAACAGAACTGGGAAATGTTGTCCATCAACTTTGACTACATTTGAGCACCAAGCATTATTGATGTAAACACAGAGTCCACCTCCCCTCTTCTTACCGGAGTCTTGTGTTCTGTCGACACAGAACACAGTCAGCCCGTCAAGTGCAATAGCTTGACTGTTGTGCCCACATCTTCACAGAGACTGATATGTTGTTGTTGTACATTACTGTATATGTAGCTGTTATTGTGATTACTCATATTTTGGTCGTATTTCAAGCCATATTTTTCAGGCCCCTCATTTGGGATCCTTTTCATGAACTGGCCCTCATTCCAAACTAATTGAATAGCCCTGCCTTAGATCATGTGCACTGTGTGCACCACATGATCACTGCTGATAGTGAGGGATCCACTTTGGTATACCCCTGAACCCACAGAAAATCTTTGAGAAGCAGCTTTGCACTGACGTTTATTGGAGGTGGCGAAGTTAACCAGATGTACATTTGCCAAACCAACCACTTAGTATGTTTTGGTTTTACAAGAGAAAACACTTTCAAGAATGAAAACAATTCCAACAAAGCATAAAACTTGCCCTTAATGTGGCTTCTCCACGCAAGTGTTCGAGTGTGGCATCTTCTTCGCCTTCTTCTGGTGTGTGAATCCAGGATTGGCTTACTGCCTGCGGTAGTTGAGGGAGGAAAAATAACCACTGCAAGTATTTTTTTTTTGCACTGGCCACAAGTGGCAGGTATTAGCCCATTCCAGCCGCACTTTAAAACAAACTTGGACATGCCAACAATAAAGCATGAAACTCAAGTACTCGTCTTCTTACCCTTCATCTGGTAAGCTGGAATGAGTTTACTGCCCTTGGTAGCCAAAACATGAACAAAACAAAAAACGTGGACAAACCAGCAAAGATGAGATTTACACTTTATCAGAAGCAGTATGTTTCATCTTTACAAGAGAAAACACATAAAAGATTATCACTATCAAGTGAGTGGTTTGACAAATGTATGTTTAGTGCCAATGGCCAGTGCACACCCACTTCCCTAAACTTTTCTATGGGAAGCATTCAGCCCTGTCTCCCATGAGAGACAGTCCCGAACAGGGCTAGGAACCGAGAGGACCTGTGGAGACCACTACCGTCTATATGCCAGTCAGGCCAGAGTAGCTGCAGTACAGGACTTCAGCAACATAGCGGTCAAGTGGACTCATGATGCAGGTTACACACCATCACCACTGAATAGATGCCAAGAAGTGTGTGTGTGAGAATATAAAAGATAGGCTGCATCACTCATTCATGCCCTGTCTGTTTCCTGCTGTAAATTGAGTGACAGCTGACAGACAGAGGTCATGTGAATTCTCCTGGAAAATCAAGAATCAGCAGAAGTTTGTGTGTGTGTGTGTGTGTGTGTGTGTGTGTGTGTTTGTGTTTGTGGAGAATTCACTACTACCAAAGTACAAATTACTCTCCATCACACCATGCCAACCTGATTTCTTTCACTCAAGGATGTTAATCTTTCTTCATTTTTCTCATTCAGCTGCACTTCCTTTGTTCCTGGCTGCTTTATTGGACATTAACACTGGTGCTCTCTCTCTCACACACACACACACACACACACACAAAAGGTGTGAAAAAATATGTCCTTCCCAATGTCTAGTTTGTGTGAATATGTGGACTGATTCTCTATACAGTAGTTGTTGAATGCTGTGTGTTAGCTTGGCCTCTTGTTTCTGGTGTTTAAGTGCCCCCAAGTGGCTAATATAAGAACTGCATATGAAGCAGAGTGACATGATGCAGTCCAAGTGACACCAGGACCTTCTTAATAAAACACACACACACGCACACACACACACATTGCTGCAGAGACACATAACAAAGCATCCAGTCATGCGTGTGAACACCAACGCATTCACATAACTTAACAAACACATGTACATGAACACACACACTCGCATACATCCACACACCCACCTGCCACCCCACAATAAGCTGAATGTCAGCATCTTTTAGCAGGAGGCTAATAAATATCCCCAGCACTAGGAGCTGTTTAAATCACCAGCATCCCACATTGCCGCACTCCCTGCCTCCCAGTGTGTGTACGTGCACGTCAGATTAGGCGCACGTGTGTTTTTGTTTCAATTCAATTATTTCCATTGTGCCATTTGGGCGAGATCAATTTCACAGAGGCCGAGAGCACTTCACCAGATCAATCATTTAGGGAATCCAATAGTATTTCAAGCTCATTTATTTACATTTAAATCAAATGAATTGTCATCCATTATAAAGCAGCTGTAGCAAACAGGACACCACACAGGATGAGACTGTAGCTCCAAACAGACAAAGCCATTGATTTTTCTCAGGTGATACCCATTTATTTTTGACATTTCACGGTGCACGGTGCTTTGGCTCAGAGCTGATTATCAAAAAAAGAAGTATATTTTCATAGCATTTGCTTTCCTTGTGGAAATTGACTTCTTGTGGAGAAACCTGCTCCCATGCACATGTGCGTGCTATAGGGCATTGTGTTGAATGAACATTCACCATCCAAACCTCCCAGTCTATAGTCTAATATGAGGTACCTTGATTTAGATACTTGCAAATTTTGATTCTATTAACTGATTGATTCTTATCAAATCCATTTTTTTCAGAAACAATTTTGTAACAGTAATTTTTTGGAAGACTGACAAATGATGTCCTGCTGAAAGGGGTCAGAAAATGCTAGACCCATTTGGAGGATATTAACATCACTGTGCTCATCGGTAACTTAGGTCATCGTTCCAGACGTCATTTTAACCATGGTGAAATTACGAGAGCTGGTCTGTAATAGACATGAACATTCAGCAGGACAAAGACAAAAGAGAAATACAAAAGCCTTCTCAGGTGGGTGCCGGGAAGTTGAAGGGGATGCAACAATACTGCGCGAGGTGGATTTGAGTCAAAAATTGTACTTCTTCTCTGAGTCATAACTGAAAATGTCAAATCTGAACACTGACATGAAACACATATTGAATCATTCAGTGGATATCATTATCTCTTATTCGCGATAGACATCAATGCCTATAAATCCCCTTAGTAATCATGGAAAAAAGACGCCACAGAACTACTGAGGTTTTCTTCAGCATCAAAGTAATCCAGTGATAGTTGTCAGTACATCCATGGGTACACTGCATAGAGGAACTGCTAATAGCTAAATCTGCACCCTTTCAATGTTGCCAATATGCCAAGACGTAAACAAACAGAGGCCAAAAAACATGGGGCTCAAAAGACAATGGGGCTCAAAAGAGAATATCAGTACCTACTTGTAGCTGATATTACAACAGCCCTTTTGATTTTGTACGTTTTTACGTGGTCCTGCTCTCCTTGTGGCTTTATTTTTTTCTGTCAACCAAAATACAGTAGGCCTATACGTTGATGTTAGCGTGTTTCCATCTCTCAGATTAGCAAGAACATTTTGACAACAGTGTTCTTGCTGACCACCAGCTTAGCCAGGCTCAGGTGATTAACCCCCCCTTCAGTTAATACGGTGCACTCATAGCAACAAGCTTAAAGAGCAGCAGTGAGTAAGTGACTTGCAGACTTTTTATTCCCTGGGTTTCACCTCTCAGGCTACATGTTACCCTACCTTATTCGTAACGGTTGCAAGGGCTATATGCAGCCTGAAAGGAATACTTACATACTGGTAGGACTTAAAAAAGGTATTGCCAATATAGTTCGAGTAATATTTTTATTTACATTTGTTATTCTCTTGCCAGAATTGAACACCAGTCTCAGACTGGACACCAGACAGTTTTACATAGACAGTAAAGCACAGTGCAGAAAGTATCAGAAAGTCAAATTTATTTTAAGTAGAGTTTGTCCATTAAAGATGTAGTCTACGATTCTAATCCAAAACAGTTTTTGTCAAATTCAGTGAATATCTCCTCACGGTCCGCTAGCTTTCCGTTTTGTGTGTGCGCTGAAACAAAAGTCCGGTGTTCATACACAGCCCTGGCTCTGTAAACAGGAAACAAACAGAGCAACTCGGGTAGAGCCACCAACCCAGGTCGTCAAATACTGACGCTTTAGCCGCGTTTCCACTAAACACTTCCGTATAATATGTGACAACTGGTGCTCGAGCACAGCACAAACTAATGCTGTGAGTTACTTGTGTGAGTTTGAAGCAGCATTGGAGAGGTGTATTTGTTTGGCTGTTGAGTTCAAATATCAACAAGCTTTCTCCAGAATCATAGACTACACCTTTAACAATACCAAGGTTTTGATGTTTACATATCATTAATATTATTTGTTATACTACCATTATTATGGAAAGCACAATAATAATATATGAATTTATTTCTTTTACTTCATCTTGCTCCCCAATTCTGAAATGTGTTGTGTGACAAAATAATCTCAACTCAAAGGTCCGCTTAACAAGCTTTTTCAGAGCCTTCAACTCCAATAAAAAGTGATAAATATAAGAAAATGAACAAAGGCATTGAAGTGTGACAAGATCTTTACATGTAAGGAGCCAAAAATCTACAGAAGCAGCGCTGTTGTAAAACAATAACCGCTAAATTACTAAAGGGGTTGGCCGGTCAGGTCCCAAGGTGACCAAAGATGATGACAAATCAGCCTTAAATTCAAAGTCAAAATAGTTCATTTCTTATCTGAAAAATCTCTGAACTAGATTTGGTGACACAATAAAAGTTGTACTGTAGTATGAAAACAGTTCTTGCTGTCTTGCTCATGTCCTCGACAATCACCACTGATGTGCAAAATATACTGGAAACCACCGTCTACCCGGAGTCACACAAGTCAGCTGCCAAATCATTTGCAATAAAATCCAATGACCAAAAACATTTCTGGGCATTTAGATTGTATTTAGGTAAATGTGGACTTGGTAGTCCACAAGAAAGGTCTAAATGCATCAGTATGTTGTTTATTCTGGCTTCAGATTTGTGGGGTGTAATGAGCATTACAGGCTGTAGGAATCAGAACAGGGATTTAACCTTGTTCCATTAAAGAAAGGGTTCAACTTTAAGCCTATTGTTCACAGTTTGTATTTCACCGTTTTCTGTTCCTCCTGACAGTTCAAGGTATCTTTATACACTGTATTTCCTTGCACTTTCTCCCTCCTATTGTTAATGTTATCCCCTGAATATAAAAGTATCCAGTCAGAGTGTAGAGGAGGAAATGCCAGAGCAACAGAATATTAAACATTTGGAGAGCAGAGACAAAATGAAGAGCATTTGAATTTGACTTTAAGTTATTGCTGAAACTGTTAATTGGCCGTGTGTTGAGTGTCTTACATTATTATGTAATAGCTCTTCAGCCTACTTTTGCATCCAGCCATTTAAAAAATCTGATCTGCACACCTGTTGTCATTCACCACTATATTCACCATTATATGTTGTATAATTATTACCTATTGGAACGTTTATACTTTGATAATGATAATGATTATTTTTCAGAGAGAATGTTTCTGTCTCATAGTCTAAACTTTATGCATTGACCCATACTTCTAGTAATCTAATGAAACACAGCTTAAGTCAAGCTGATCTCTGATCTGTTGCAGGCTGCTTCATCACTCTTGCCCCAGCAGACTTCAGGACATAATGAACATGCAAAAGAGATTAGCCAAGACACAATCATACCAGCAAATCCCTTTATACTGTATGAAATATCCCTAATGTTTGATTCCACCACTGTGCCTGTGTCTTAAACCCCAACACAATATAATACATATTTATATTGCTCATAATAAATATACTGTATGTGCAGTCGTGCTTTTAGTTCAACCTACAGAACTGCACATGTATTAAAGCTACATACTGTAACTGATCTTTTGGCTATTTGGGTGCAGTGGTACAAACCAAAAACACAACACTGACATATTATCAGAGGTGTGGACTCGAGTCACATGATTTAAACGTAGGTCAAAGACTTGAGATGATTTGGAGACATTAGACTCAACTTATCAAAAACAAAACAGGACTTTGAATTTAATATCACTGACTTCTGACTTCACTTGAACTGTAGCCTTTTGACTTGAAATGATTCGTCCCGAAGCGAGAAGATTAAAAAATCATGTTATAAAAACAGTGAATTAACTGTTCATATTCCTCACTGGTATATCAATCTGACAGCAGCCAATCATGTTACGCCAGCAGGGGGAAAAGGTATGTTTGGCAGCGCAGACCAGAAAAAAATGACTTCTTTAAAACTTGAAACACAAAGTTTAGGACGTGGACATGACTTGGAACTTGCTGGTCTTGACTTGAGACTTCACTTGGAACAAAGTCAGTGTTCTGCAAATCACAAGTAAGTATTGGCTATGAAGTCCCATCTCTGCTTATTAACACCTTCTAAAACCGATATGACTGACTTGTAAGCAAAAAGTTACCTTTTTATACATCTAACAGACACAAAGCAACATTAGCATTCATTTGAAGTCGTGTTTGTGTCCAGCTGGTGTCTGTACGTCCAATATTCACTCTCCTTTTAGCTCTGTTTTTGGTCTCCACCAATTCCTGAGAAAATATCTGACTCTTTAGCTGCTAATAGGGGTGTAAAATCACAAATCACTTTTCTGATTACAATCTTTCCATTCCGTTCAGTTTGAAGATTCGTAGTCACTGACTATGTAGTTTGTTCACTTTTTCATAAGCTAAGCGATTGCATCTCCGTTCAAATGCACTTCAGAACATACAACAGTAAGTGAACACATCACTGTTAAAATGCACTTCAGTATGTAAGTAAACATGTTACCGTAACAAGCACTGTTTACAAGGATAATAGCTCAGAAGCCTATTATTTTACGACAGTAATCCCATTATGGTTGTTTCTGTGGTTTTTGTTGTCTTTTAATCGGCTTTTAACAAGGAAGTAACCTACAGTACTGTGTGTCACAGCTGAGTTGATAACCGCGGCTAAAAGCTAAATGTTCCACTATGTTCACCAGCTGGTCTAATTGTGTCTGTCTGCTGTTTGGTGCTGGGCAGCTAGTGTACAGTGGGTCTATCAGAGCTTTTTCACTGAAAACAGATGCCTGCTGCTGCTGGAAATAAGGTTGATGAGATCAGACTTTGTGGGACATAACGCCAAAAGAATTGCTACAGGACTAAAAATCTCTGTAGAGCGGAAGGGAGCTGTACAGTTGGGACACTACCAGGGACCCCTTTCACATTACACAGAGCCATTTAATTTATTGTAAATAGAAAAATATTCATTTGAGCAGCTTTACATGACTTGTACATTGCTACAGACTTTGTTGACAACCTACAAGTACTGTGGCAACTTGTAACTGACACCAACAGTCAAGTCATATTTTCTTGACAAGAGCGACATAATGTATCTAATTAGAGCAGGGATCCAACTAAGTGTAAAGTCAGGACATAATATACTGAGAGAGACAACATTGATTGGCCGATCTGAAGAAAGGGCAGAGCACTGATTTTTCTTCTCTGGTCCTCTGGCTCTGGTGTGGGGAATCACAGTCCGCTTGGTGTTTTAAGTGAAATGCTGCAGTGTGCCACTGTGCCTCCCTGGACTTCATTTACATAAATGGCCTCAATAAATCGGGTATGAAAGCGGAGGAAGTGGCATCTGCTCTGTTTTTGCTAACACCAGCAATTAGCATGCCAAGGTTCACAAATAGTTTTGTGATCTAGTCCTTTCTGTTTCTAATAATAACTCTCACAGCTGCACTAGGTAAGATTTTTTTTTATGTAAAAAACATATTAGTCTAA
Source organism: Oplegnathus fasciatus (assembly GCA_003416845.1). Taxonomy (NCBI): domain Eukaryota; kingdom Metazoa; phylum Chordata; class Actinopteri; order Centrarchiformes; family Oplegnathidae; genus Oplegnathus; species Oplegnathus fasciatus. The sequence goes on along the minus strand of NTHP01001137.1, from coordinate 30,364 downwards.
TAAGTCTTAATCATTAGGTGGGGCTGCAGCAGAGAAGGTCATACCATCCCACTAAATAAAAGATAAAAGATTGTTCTTACTCCTGGTGTCAGAATGATCACTGGTTGGAAAGAGTCGTGGTACATTTGCTGAACGGCAGTGTACAAGTGCTTCTCCCCTGGAAAGTTGGAAGCAGCCACAATACTTGAGGCAAAGTAAATCAGCCAAAATATTTTGCGTTTTGTTGAGTTCAACTTTGGTGAACTTTGACACACAGGCATGCCCTTGACCAATAGCAAACCATCTTGACAGTACTGACCTTTGAGGGAACAGAGAAGCTGAGATCCCCAAACAGAGGAAGCTATAGCCTATTAGCTGTCTTGCACTATCAACTTTGATATCCGCAAAGGAACTTCCCTGCCACTGTCTGGTGTGACCAGGCCTTAGGAACCTTGCATTTCCTGGACTGAAAAAAGGGGTCAGGGGTCCGTTTGTGAGGAAGTCCAATATGCAGTTGCAGAGTGTGGTACTCAAGCCCAGAGTGTTAAGTTTGCCGATCAATTTCATGGGAGAGATTGTGTTAAATGCTGAGCTGAAATCAACAAACAACACTCTGATGTAGATGTTATTTTTCAGGTGTGTGAAGACTAAGTGAGGGCAGTGGAGATGGCATCCTCTGTTGATCTGTTAGTTCTGAATGCAAACTGGTGAGGGTCCAAGCTGGCCGGGATGTTGTTTTTGATGTGCTGGAGAACCAGTTTCTCAAAGCCCTTCCGAATGGGGGTGAGTGCCACAGGGCGGTAGTCGTTTAGAGTAGACACCGCAGACCTTTTAGGTTCAGGGACAGTGGCTGTTTTGAAGCAGATGGGAACAGTCTTCTAAAAATTTCAGTAATGATATTAACTAGCTGGTCTTAGTACACGGCCAGGGATGTTATCAGGCCCAGCAGCTTTACTCATATTCACTTTCAGCAGGAGTCCTCTCACATCCACTGTGGATACTGACAGTGGCCGGTCCTCTGGAGACGGAGTAGACTTGACAGCTGACTCTTTGTTGAGGAGATCAAAGCAAGCATAAAAGGTGTCAAGCTCATCTAGCAATGTGGCCTCATACATCATTGGGGCGCTCCTGCTTTAGTAGCCTGTGATGTTCCAGAGCGCCTGCCACATATCTTTGGTTGTTAGTGTTGAGGTCTCTCTCCAGTCTCTCCTGATGTCTCTGCTTTGTCTTCTTGATGCCAGCGTTCAGTCTTGCTCTGGCAGTGTTGTATGCTTCCTTGTCACCTGACCGAAAGGCAGTTTTTTGGCTCTGGATAGGGTCCTCACCTTCATCTCTCATTTACCCTGCAATAAGCCTCTCTAACCAGCTACTGTCCTGGTCTGTGTCCTGCAACAGGGTCCTCCCGTCGAGTGCAATAGCTTGATCCGGGATGTTATGATGAAGCCAGGTCTCTGTAAAGATGTGTGCACAGTCTCTGATTTCCTGTTGCTGAGTCACCCTGAGTATTATTTCATCCATTTTATTTTTCTGAGACCAGACATTAGCCAGGAGTAGGCTGGGAAAGCTGTGGAATAGCCTTAGGTCCAAGCTTAGCTCTTATCCCGGCTCTTTTCCCCCTCTTCCTGGGGCAATCACACCGCTTTCGGTGGCGCTTGGTCCGACTGGTCTGGCTGGGTGGTTGAAAGATGTTGTGGGCAGCAATCGTCTCAAGGTCCGCTGCACTTAATCCAATCTCCGTACTCACTTTTCTGATGCTCATGAGTGTATTTCTGTCATAGGCAATACGTGCTTCAGTAATAAAGGCGAAAAGATAACAAAATAAAACAAAAAGATTTATGGGACCTACTGGCCGTCGCATCTGCATGCGCCGCTGTCACCATGGTAACAAATGTTTCTGTGAGAAAAAGACACTGGGTATATCCAGAAATGTAATTGTTATAACATGGGAGACATACAGACGGGTGACAAATTAAAGGAAAAACCTGAATCCTTGACTCCTACAGTGAAGGGATCCAGTGGCTCTGTTATGCTGTGGGGGGCTTGTCCCCCTAGAGAGAAGCGCCACTGCAAATCAATACAAAGTTGTTCTGAGTGATCACCTTTATCCTATGATGAAACATTTCTATCCTAATGGGAGTGGTCTCTTCCAGGATGAGAATGCCCCCATCCACAGGGCAGGAGGGGTCACTGAATGGTTTGATGAGTATGAATGAGTATGTGGGAGATTTTGGACCGACGTGTTAGACAGCGCTCTCCACCACCATCATGAAAACACCAACTGAGGGAATATCTTTTGGAAGAATGGTGTTCATCCCTCCAGTAGAGTTCAGAGACTTGTAGAATCAATGCCAAGGAGCATTGAAGCTGTTCTGGCAGCACATGGTGGCCCAACACCTTACT